>WNWU01004623.1:1020-20802 GCA_012654045.1 Ptyas mucosa | reverse complement strand
GGAAAGAAAACATCTTCACACTTGTGTATTGGCTAAAATCTGCATTCTGACTTAAAGGGAGGAGTCTCTACTGCTTTAATCCTACTTGTCTTGCCTAAGGATATTCAGATCTTGCTTTAACTGGGTGGCTATCACTTCTGCTTAAAAAAAGGATCCTTTTGAACAACCACATTTCAAGAGTTTTTACTTTCTTAAGTTGGAAGGTGAGGCAACCCTTACACACGGATTCAGAAAGTACATTGTACTTTTTAGACAGAGTATCTGCCATTTGGAAAACTATATATTGCTCCACACCTTTCATAAAGCCTTGAAGAGTTAGATGTGTTTCCAGGCATTGGACCCAGGAAGTTAATTGGAATCCATGGGGCATTTTTAGTTTTTCAGACTTGTTTTACCCTTATTGACTTTTATAAGTTATTTACATTTGTTATTTGATAGCATTTTTATCTACTACTTTTACACATAATTTATCATTTTATTTTATTACAATTTTATTTCAAATTTAAGATTATAATAAAGGAAGTTGAAAATGAGCAAAAACTAATATTTAGGAAAAAAGAAAGAAGAAATGAATCAAAAAAGATAAAGACAAAAGTGCAGAGAAAGATTACACAATAATTGTTGGAGTTGTTCATATAGTTGCTGTTCACATTTCCAACATAAATTTGAATACAGTTGTACATTCTAGAATCTAGACAATTACTTTGGTGACATATACTAACATTTTATAAAAATTGTCTTTAAAATTATAACATAATGTAAATTTAAGCCCATTCAATTGAAATTGCCCCACTGTTTCATTTCTATATTGTAACCAAAAAAATTAGTTCACTTTATTACACATTCTTTTATTTGTTCTTCTGTTTCAAATTTCAGTAAAATTTATAAATTTTTGTAACATATTCATCATTTGTATATATTCCAAACTCAGTGTTACATTACTCAAAACCAAAACATCTTTTGTTTAAATCTTTACTAATTATACATAAGAAAACCATTCACAACTATTATCTTCTGTCATCAGATCTCTTGATTTTATTTTACATTCTCCTAAAATTCTAATAATCCTTGAGTTACAGCAGTAATGAAACCTGACCATTACTGTTGAAGGTTGAGATAAACATTAAGTGAACCATGTCATTAATGATCCCCTGCATCTCTGCTGTTTATAATGCATTCATTAAATGAATGTGCAGATTATTAAGTGCACATGAGGTACCTCAGGATGCCTGCCTTGGGTGTTCTGACCTAGGTTTCCTGATATAATAAAAAGCACACAATTAATCCCAAAGCCCCCCTTTTTTATTTTAATAGCTGTGAATTCCTTTCATTCACAGCATGTGCTGAATCACCAAGAGTTTAGAAATAGTCCAACAGAAGTCTGCCACAGTCCTTCGGATAAGGCTGGTAAACACCCATCTAATTGGCAATTACCTTGGCAAGACAACATAGAAACACAGAGTCAAAAATGGAGCTTCAAAGTACAAACCGACACCATCCACAATGTTGCTTCCTGCAAAGGCCGACATGCCTTTGCTCTTCCTTTATGGGAGGGGCCAATCATCTCCAAACCTTTCTCCCAAGTCATCCCTTTTGTTTTAACTGTTCTTGCCTTCTGGCAGCTCTGTGCATGTGCGCACTAGGAATAGGCTTCACCTGTTCCTCTGCCTCTCTGATATCCAACTCTGGAGACTCCGGAGTCCACACATAACTTCCAGATGGCCTTGGCCCCATCTCTGCCTCTGATGTAGAGCCTTCGTCTGAGCCTTCCCCAGCCTCCAGGACTGGCCCATGTTCCTCCCCAGCCTCTTTCCTGTCCGACTCTGCTGCCAGCTCCTCAGGCTGCTGGCGGACCACAACATTGGGCCTCCAAAGACCTCACCCAATCCCAGAATACCCCATGCTCCGCTTCCCACCCTTTGGGGTCATCCGCACATTTTGGCATCCTCCACCTCTCACAATTGCTTACTTAACTTGCAAAGAACTGCAGAGCTTAGGAGAGAGGCCTGCTTGCTTCCTCTTCCTCCCACCCCCTGAGTACTTACCTATCTTCAAAAAGTAAGTGGGTCATTGTGAGAGCAGAGGAGGACCGTGTGGAATCTGGTAGGGGGAAAACAGGTCCAATGACTTAATGGACTGACAAGGCAGGATGTGGGGGTACATGGTGCAGTGTCTTTGCAGTTAGTCATAAGGGGGAATGACCAGGTGGGCTTTGGAGAATTTGTAACTTTGAAATAGGATTGTATGTGGCTTTTGGGGAGAAAGTCTTTGTAACTTCAAACTGTCATTAAATGACCTGTTGTACCTTGAAGACTACCTTTATGCCATGATAAATTATTCATTTGTGTTTATTTATCATCTCCCTACTATTAAATGCCTTTGAGCAAAGAAGCACAAAGGGTTTTTGGGGTACAACCTGGGTTACTATTCATTATATATTATCAATACTGCATAGCTAACAATTTTTTTAGAAAAATTTACATTATCCTTAGCTTAATTGTACCATAAATATCCATTTCACCCAAATCTCAAGTCATGTCCTTCTAATTCTAAAAGCCTTCTATTTCTTAGCAAACATCCACTCTTTCATTAAACAACAAGCTGCAAGGTATAATTTCAAAACATATAGACCCAATCCTCTTCTTTCTTTTATAGATTGCAACATTTTATATTTAAATTATATTTTTTTCCCTGCCACACAAATGTAGATATATTTTTCTGCAATTATTTAATTGGTATATCAGTTTCAAAATAGGCATCATCTGAAACAGAAATAACATTCTGAGCAAATCATTCATTTGCTAATCACAGAGATTCATGCTAATCACAGAAATTCTTCCCAACAATGACACTTGCACTTTCTCCCATCTTAACATATCTTTTTAAAATTCATACGATGTCTTAATACAATTATTTTGAAATAACATATGGTTCATATTTGTCATAGTAATACCCAAGTATTTCACCTTTTTCTTAATTTTAAAATCTGTTTTAGTTATCATTTTTGTTTGATCTTACATCTTCACATTTTTTAACATCTTTGATTTTGGTGTTTTAATCCTGAAACTTATAAATCCACCAAATTCTCTTAGTTTTCCCATTAATATTTCAATTCCTTTTAAAGGATGTTCCAAATCATCTGTAAGAGCTCTTAACTTATAAGGGTCATTTTTAATGTTTACTCCCACAAGTTGTGGGCCACAACACTCTTATCCCATCTTACCTCTCTGTTCCAAAGAAACAATGAGTAGCCCTGTCTTTTGCATTTTGCATTTCACATGGTTATGCTAAATTAATTTCTGCTGAAGTATAAATCAACTTCACCCATTTTAAAACAGAAGAGAACAGAATAAAAGAGTTAGAAGTGACCTTGGAGGTTCCTCCATGGTGTTTGCTGAATGGTGGGAAAACTGCCTTGAAAGAAATGAGGGAAATCACTATGAAATATAAAAACTTGGTGTTAAAAAGTTAATCTGACTGAGACAATAATTTCTAAAACAGCCTTTCTGTTTCATGTGCTGATAAACTCTTGCATTGTTAATAGATCCATTAAATATTATTCATGTGGAATCCTTTCTTAGATTTCAGTATGTTTTTCCACAAAGCCTGTTAGAATTTATTACCAGAAGCAGGAATGTAAATGGGATTTAAACCAAAGACAGCTTTTAGAAATTTGAAATGGATTTCTCTTAAAACTTAGTGTGCTGTCATCAGCTATTCATTCAGTAGCTATGCAGAAGAAAATGTAGCAATTCTCCTTTCCTAAAGAACTGTGATAAAAGCAGTTGAAAATCACACTTTTGGGGGGAAAGGGTGGGTTTTTTTATCCATCACGCTGGTTAACAGGGTGATGAAATCATCTCTCAGCTACAACAGAAACCTTTTGGGAGTTTTTGTCTGTCTTTCCTGATCAATGTGCTGGTTTTTTATAGACTACACAGAGTTTGTTCTGACACAATTTCAGCAAAAAGATTGAATACCTTATTTGGAAATGTAGCTGAAAGCTCTCAATAATTATTAATTTTCTCAGTTCTCATTCTCTGTAAAGGGCTGGGGGAGCACTGTCATCTTTTCATCCTTCTGCTGACATTACACAAGATAGCAGTAACACCCGAAAAAAGGGGGGAAGGATTTTTTTAAAAAACTAGCAAGTGAAGATTAAAAGGGGGAGCATAGCACAACTATGTGCCCTCAAAGAAAGAATTTGGAAGGGAATGTGCAGGAGTTAAGGCACAGTTTAGTCCAGCAGATTTTCATAAAATGGCTGAAGATTAAGCTCTAAACTACATCTGCCTGTGCCTCTAATATCTGTGCTACTGAAATTCAGATTTTAACATTGATATTTTATTTACAATGTTCCAAGTGGGGAGAAAGACACTGGATTCATGGAAGTTGTTAGATCGGTGCAGGGAAAAGAGACGCGACTCAGCTGCAGTCCGTTCAGTACTTTATTTAATAGGAAACAGAACTGCCGGCTGGGCTGCCGAGCCTCCTTTTATGCGGCTCCGGCAAGCCAGCCGGCCAATGACAGCTATTTAAAACTCCCGCCGGTGGAATCAGCCAATCCTCCAGTGGATGTCCTTATAAGGACATAACACCCCTCCCCTCTTAGTTCTTAGTCCGTCAATCCGTGACTCACGTAGGTTACATAGTTGCACAGGTAGGCAGGACAATTAATGGTCCTCCCTGACCTGCGCGGTTCAGTTCTTTCCATGACGCTGCTCCAGATGGGTTGGGCTCCTGTTCTCTCCTGTCCCTGCGGCGGAACCTTCCGGGACTCGGCTGTTGAGTGTGCGGGGCCCCGCCTAGCGCCTCCGGCTGGAGTCAAAGAGTCACCCTGCGGTCGGTGAAGTCCCTCCCGGCCGGAATGCCGGGCGTCCAGTTCCTGGTGATTGCTCTGCGCTCAGACTGGGCAGCTGAATCTCGGTAGGACCCTTGGTTCTTTTCCCTTTTCTTCACCACCCATTCTGGGTTTCTCACCGTCGGTGGTGGCGGGACATCCCCATGGTGGTGTCCCTGCATGTCGTTGAGGTTGATGTCAGTCAGCCCCGCAGGGGTGTCGCTGGTCTACCCTGTTGGGGTTGAGTAGACCTCCCCTGCAGGGGTGGTGTAGGACTCCCTGGCTGGGGTGAAGTTGAACTCCGTCACGGGTGGAGCGTGAGTCCCCCTCGCCGGGGTGGCAGATGCCTACCTCGCCTGGTTGGTGTAGGCTTGCTGTGTTGGGTTGTCCCCGGTCTACTTGATTGTAGTGGAAGTCCCGTTCTGTGGGTAATCGCCAGTCGTTGTTGTTGGCGAGGTGGTGCCCCATTGCGCCGGGTGGTCGCCGGTCTACCCTGCCTGCTGTGCTGCTGTGAAGGTGTCCCACCAGGCCAGGTTGGTGCTGGCCTACCTCATCGGGGCGTTGCAGGTCCACCTCGCCAGGGCATTGCAGGCCTACCTCGTCGGGTTGTTGCAGGCCTACCTCGTCAGGGTGTTGCAGGCCTACCTCATCAGGGTGTTGTAGGCCTACCTCGTTGGGGTGTTGCAGGTCTACCTCTTTGGGGTGTTGCAGATCTACCTTGTCGGGGTGGTTTTCCTTGACTTCCCTCCACCTTTTCCAGAGTTGGTTGATGTGCCACCTGCAGGTCCGTCCATCGTCCAGCTCTACTTCGTACGACCTCGGACCGGTCACTCTTCTGATTTGGCCTTTAATCCACTTCGGTGGGGCTTGAAAATTCAGCGCAAAAACCAGGTCTCCGCTTACGAAGCTCCGCGGCAGCTGTGCATCATTCGGTTTGTCTTTCAGGTTGTATTGGGGGTGAAACCAATCTAGCGGTGATTGCAGCCTTCTCCCCATCAGGAGTTCTGCCAGGCTCTTTTTGGTGGTCGAGTGCGGAGTGATGTGTTGGGCAAACAGGAATTTGTCAATTTTTTCCTGCCAGTCCCTTGTGTCCATTTTGGTGAGCCTATCTTTGGTGAGCCTCACCATTTTTTCCACTTGCCTGTTTCCAGCTGGTCTGTATGGGGCGATGAGGGCATGCCTGATGCCCTGTTCTGCCAAGAAATCTTCCATCATTTTGGATGTGAGTTGCGGGCCGTTGTCCGACACCAGGATGTCTGGCAGGCCGTGCATGGCAAATAGTTGGCCGAGTGCCTTGATGGTGGCTTCTGTTGTGGTGGTGGGCATCACTATTACTTCCAGCCACTTCTAGAATGCATCCACCACGATGAGCAGGAACTTCCCATCCACTGGCCCTGCGAAGTCGATGTGGATTCTTGACCATGGGCTGCTGGGTGGGTCCCAGTCTGTTGGCTGGGCTTGCGGGGGTGCTGGTCTCATCACTTGGCACAGGTCACATCTGGCGATCCAAGCCTCGATGTCTTTGTCTAGCGTTGGCCACCAGACATAGCTCCATGCCAGCGCCTTCATTCGAACTATGCCCGGATGGCCACAGTGCAGGGTCTCCAACAACTTCTTTTGTAGGGTGGTAGGAATCACCACCCTGTCACCCCAGAGAAGGCAGCCTTTCATAGCGGACAGTTCTTGTTGCCTTCGCACAAATCGGGTGAATTCTTCGCCCACTTTCCCAGTAGGCCAGCCCCTCAAAGTCCAGGAGAGCACTTGCTTGAGGGTTTTGTCTCTCTGTGTGTGGTTGGCCACTGTGGTTGATGAAACGGGGCACAGTTGGTCCTCATCAATGTGGTACAGCCCAAGAGTGGGTACTGGGTCTACCACTGGTTCTTTGATGGGGCATCTGCTGAGTGCATCAGCATTGCAGATGTTCTTTCCGGGCCAGTGGATTAATTTGAATGAATATCCGGAAAGGAAGATGGCCCAGCGGGTCATCCTGGGCGACATGTAGGTGGGCGTTTGCTTGTCCCCAGCTAATAGACCCAGCAATGGCTTGTTGTCGGTGATTATTGTAAACGTCCTTCCATAAATGTATTCGTGGAAGGGTTTAATGCCAGTTACAATAGCTAGGGCTTCTTTGTCCAATTGACTATAGTTCCGCTCTGCTGAAGACATGGTTTTAGAGAAGAATGTGATGGGGGCTTCAGAGCCGTTGGGCAGCTGATGGCTGAGGACAGCTCCCACTCCGTATGGTGAAGCATCGCAGGTCAGGGACAGGGGAAGTGACTCATGATACTGCATGAGGACACTGTCTAATGACACTTTTGATTTTTCGGAATGCTGCCTCTTCCTCTTCACCCCACTTCCAAGAGACCACCTTCCCTAAGAGTTGATGGAGTGGCTCAGCAACAGTGGCTTTCTGTTGTAAAAAGACACTGTAAAAATTCAGTAGTCCCAAGAAAGCCTGAAGCTCCATTTTGGTTTTGGGGGCTGGAGCTTCGTGTATTGCCTTAACCTTACTTTTGGTGGGGTGGATGCCCTTGTTATCAATTAGATAGCCCAGGAACTCAACCTCCTGGACTCCGATAACGCATTTGTCCCTTCTGACTCTTAGACTCTTCACCTGGAACCTCTGCAGGGCAAGCCTGAGTTGTTCCATTAGTTGGGTTTCTGAATTTCTGGAGACTAATACGTCGTCAAAGTATGGCACTACCCCTGGAATGCCTTGTAGAAGGTGTTCCATCATTGATTGGAATATGCCCAGGGCAGCGCTGACTCCAAATTGGAGTCAATTACATTTAAATGCGCCCCTATGCATGACAATGGTTTGTGCCTCCGCAGTCTTTTCATCTACTAGCAGTTGCTAGTAAGCCTGGGCCAGATCCAGTTTTGCGAATATGGTCCCGCTACCAAGTGAATGCAACAGATGTTGCAACACTGGCACGGGATATGTGCTCTGCTGAAGTGTCCGGTTAATGGTACACTTATAATCAGCGCAGATGCGTACAGACCCATCATGCTTCATGGGGGTCACAATGGGGGTCTCCCATGCCACATGATTAATTGGTTCCAGAATGCCCTGGGCAATTAATTTGTCCAGCTGGGCATCAACTTTAGGCCAGAGGGCAAATGGAACTCTGTGGGGCTTAAGCAGAATAGGAGCAATTGAGGGGTCTAAATTGAAAGTGATGGGTTTCCCCAGAAATTTACCTAAGCTCCCGTCGAAGATGTCCTGAAGTCATCTAGGAGCTGGTCGAGTGTATTCTGCCGGATTTGATTAATGCCACCAATGGTGAGCCCTAGTGGCCTGAACCACTCCACTCCTAAAAGGGTCGGTCGGGTCTCCTTAATGACAGCGATGGGCAGGTCCCCTGTGAAGTCTTTGAATTGAACTTTGATCATGGTCCTCCCCAAGATTCCGATGGCATGCCCCCCAAAGTCCACCAGTTTTGCTTGTAGCGGCTCGAGGTTTCTTTTGGAAAGTTGTGGTTTGAGCTTTTTCAGCTGTCCCCAGTCTATGATTGAATAAGGAGATTCCGAATCAATTTCCATTGGGCATGGTGTCCCTTCCACGATGACGGTCACGTGGAACTTGTCGGATCCCTTGGCAGCTGCGTGTGCTATCATGGTCTGGTGGATCCCTCTGCTCTTTGCATAGTTTTCTCCATCCCGCCGGGAGTATTGGGACCATTTGGATGACCTCTTGTATTCATGGTCTGTGGTCCTGGGAGCCTCCATGACTGGTTCTGTTGCTCTGCATGCCTCAGCGATGTGGCCCTTTCTCCTGCAACGTCTGCAGGTTGCATCCCGCCAGTGACATCTGGCGCATGGTCCCCATTGCAGCTGGCACAACGTTCCTCCCGGACGCCATCTTGAGGCTTTTCCCGCCTTTGGGGTCTTGTGACCTTATGGACAGCCATTTCGAGTTCAGAGTCAGACCCGGTGGTGGTCTCATCGGAAGATTGTCAGGAATCCCTGTGGATCTTGTGGATCCCCTTGGATCTCCTCATTGCGGCTGCTGCTCTATCGGAAGATTCGGCGGCTGTGGCTTCTTCGATCACCTCTTTTAAGGATACTTTCTTCTGGCTGAGGAGTTTCTTTTGGACTGAGCTGTCCCTCATTCCAAAGACTATTCAGTCCCTCAACTGGACGTCCACGTTCTCGAACTCGCAGCTGGCCACGATCTTTTGTAGCGCCGACACGAAATCTTTGATTGATTCCCCATCTTGTTGGTTTCGCTGATGGAAGTCAAAACGGTTGGCTAATGGGGTGCTTGATGGGGCATAATGTTCCTGGAGGATGTCTTGTAGCTCAGTCCAAGGCATCTGCTCGATGTCTCTCAGTGCCACGAGGTCCACGGCCATTTCCAGGACCCCAGAGCTGCAGTGAGCCAGGAACAGAGCTCTCTTCCTGTTGTCGTCCAGGTCGGTGAATCTGCTGCCCGCCAGGAATTGTCTGAATCAGACCATGAAGTACTTCCATTTCTCCTGGCTCAGCTCGAAAGGGGCCAGTGAGATCTGTGGTCCGGCCATGGCTCAGTGATTCAGCTCTGGCGATTCTGCTTCAGTGATTAAACTCTTTTTGAGTGTTGTTGGCAATCGTGCCTGCTGGTCTGTCATCAGTTCTTTGCTTGTCCTTCGTCGCCAGTGTTAGATCGGTGCAGGGAAAAGAGAAGCGACTCAGCTGCAGTCCGTTCAGCACTTTATTTAATAGGAAACAGAACTGCTGGCTGGGCTGCCAAGCCTCCTTTTATGTGGCTCTGGCAAGCCAGCCAGCCAATGACAGCTATTTAAAACTCCCACTGGTGGAATCAGCCAATCCCCTGGCGGATGTCCTTATAACAGAAGTTGCTTGGAAAGAAGGCTTATTGATGAACAGGATCACATGGCTTGAGTGCCTGAGCAGAAAAAAGGGCCCAGTTTTATGCCCTCTGTTGGGCTTTGAATTTGAGCTTGTATTCTGATTGGTTGGGGCCATGCAGGGGCAACTCTGTAGCCTGTCCTGTGTGCTAAGTTTGGTTGAGCCTTGCTGGGTGATGCAACCTCCCCAGGTACCATGTGGCAAGTTCTGTTGCTAGATAGGTACACGGCTAATCCTATCTGTTAGATTGGGCGAGTGAGGAGCCAGGAGCCAGGTCAAAGTGAAATCTTTAATGTACAGTGAGAATCCAGAAATTTTGCAGTTCAACAGCTCTCCTTATATAGTTACTATCCAAGTGTCTTAACCAATGAGCATTTATATTTTTCCCGCTCTAATTTCCCTCCAAAATTAGATACATAACACTCCTCCTCTCCCAGAAGCATTTTACCAAACTATTTACATACATAATCACGCAGGTGACTAGGGTGTTCCCTGATTCTAGTTGACTTGCACAATTCAGTCTGAGACAGGAATTTGGGCTGGTCGGAGGGACCTTTTGTCTCTCCCAGCCCAGCCAATGGAACTTCCTGGATTTTTTTATGGGTGTCGCACTCTTCAGATGGGCCTGGCTTCTCGAGGAGGTGGCGCTGGACACTGAAGTCATCAGGTAAGTCTTCTGGCCACTTCAGGTTTGACTTAGCTGTTGGATGAATGATTGGTGAGTCAGGGACTGGTTTGTCTATTTTGTAGTCTGGCTCGTCGGGCATTGTTTGGCCCAGACATTTCCTTAACTGGTCAATATGTCTGCACAATACCCTTCCATTACTGACTTTGACAATATATGACCTGGGCCAGTAATGTCAGAGATTTACCCAGCCACCCAGAGGGGACCGTCTGCATAATTCCTAGAGAAGACCAGGAACCCAATAGAGAAACTTCTAGTCTTACTTTCAGCTTCCATGTATCCCTCAATGTTGTGGCCCACCAACAGCCTGCGCAGATCATGGCTGATCCCGACGATGAGGAGGCTGGTGTGAGGTGATGCCAGCAGCCTGCACAGCTGGCACTCATGACAGACAGCGAGGAGGCTGAAGAAGATGTGGTGCTAGAGGCAGAGACTCAGCCTGGGCCTTCAGAACCACCAGAGGCTCCTTCAAGTGGAGAGACTGAAGTGGAGGAGCCTCTCCTCAATGCTCGAGCATGCAGGGCTGCCAGAAGGCAGGAGTGGCTACTCAAGAGGAGGAGGTCTCCTCAAGAGTAAGGTTTAAGGATAATTGGCCACTCCCTTAGCCTATTTAAGTCGCACGCAGTTAGTAATTTCTTGCTGGAAACAACGTGCAATTATTACAGAGCATTTTGGAGAGTGAGTGTCTTCTCGTATCTTGTTTTCTGGGCTGGTTGCCAACCTTTGCCGGACTTTGTTTATTCTTGGTACATTATAACTTTGATAAGGACTGTTGGTGTGTGTCACAATCCTTGGGAATCTGGAGCTGGGGCAGAACACTCAGGGGAGTAATTGGGGTGCAGCCTATCTAGGGTGCAACGGAGTCTCCAGCCCATTAAGAGCTCTGCAGGACTTCGTACCGTTGCCATGCATGGGGTAACATGTTGGGCTGCCAGAAAAGTATCAGTCCTGGCTTGCCAGTCCCCTGGTCCAAGTCTGGCCAATGCTTCTTTGGCCGATCTCACAAATCTTTCAGTTTGACCATTACTGGCCGGATTAAAAGGTGCTCTGAGTGCATGATGGACCCCTAACTCAGCTAGGTACCCCTCGAATTGCATAGCCATAAGTTGAGGCCCATTATCTGACATCAGGGTGTCCAGTAGCCCATGTGAATAGTTTCTGGAGTGCTTTGATTACAGCCTCCGCAGTGGTGGAGTGCATTAGAATGATCTCCAGCCACTTTGAATAAGCGTCCACCATGATTAGAAAGGTTTGACTATGGAATGGGCCAGCGAAATCGATATGAATGCGGGACCATGGTCCCTGTGGCCTTTCCCACTCTTTGGACAGGGCCGTCGGGGGATTGGGGTGAGACTCTTGACAGGGAGTACACTTGGCCACCCATTCAACAATGCAATCATCCATATTGGGCCACCACACATAGCTCCTTGCCAATCCCTTCATCCTCACAATTCCGAGGTGACCAATATGCAATGTGGTCAATATTTGTTCCCTTAGACACAGCGGAATCACCACCCGGTCACCCCATAGCAAACAACCTGCTTGCATAGACAGCTCATGTTGGGGTAGGTGCATTGCAAATAGCCCGGACTTTGCTCTCTGTGGGGTGGATATGAGTCCCATTGATCTTGTACCCTAGAAATTCAACTGAGGGTACAGCAATCTGACATTTGTCCATTTTAACTTGTAGCACCGTGTTTCTGAATATAGTTAGCACTTTCCTCAAGCGATCCCACAGCTGTTGCTCATCTGCTGTGGTGACTAAGACATCATTGAAATAGGGTACAACCCCTGGCAGTCCCTGCAGCAGGTGTTCCATGACACTTTGAAATAGCCCAGGGGCCACATTAACTCCGAATTGTAGTCTGGGGTACTTGAAGGCACCTCTATGTGGTACTATAGTCTGTGCTTCCACAGTAGCACCATTTACTGGCAGTTGCTGATACGCCTGTGCAAGGTCGAGCTTAGCAAAAACCTTGCTGGGGCCCAAGCAGTGGAGCAGGTGCTGCACAATGGGGACAGGGTAGGCACTTTGCTGGATGGCTTTGTTTAGGGTACACTTATAGTCGGCGCAGATGCGCACTGTCCCATCAGATTTGAGAGGGGTGACTATCAGGATCTCCCATTTTGCATGGTCGACTGGTATTAGAATGCCCTGCTGTATGAGCTTATCCAGCTCCTGGTCTATTTTAGGCTTTAGCGCAAATGGCACTCTTTTCGTCTTCATTCTAATGGAGGCTATATTAGGGTCCAGGTTAAAAGAAATAGGGGTCCCCACATACTTGCCAAGGCAGTTGTCAAAAACGTCCTGGAATTCGCGGAACAGGTCATCTGTCAGGCCGCCGTTGGTGGAGTGGATCCCGGTGACCCCCATGCCCAGGGCTTTGAACCAGTCGAGTCCCAGGAGGCTCGGTAGATGTCCGCTGACCACGGTGATTGGCAGCCGCTTGTTGAAATGGCTGAATTTCACCTGGAACATCCCACATCCTTTAAGGGGTATGTGATTTCCTTGGTAGTCATTCAGCCTTAGGAGCTGGTGTTTCAGTTGATTTTTTTTTATTGAAAAGTTTTACAAAAACAATTTCCAAACATTTTCTTCCCCCCTCCCCCAATCCCCCCTCCATCCTCACATTTTTAATAAACAAATTTACATCATTTTTACTTTTCACTTTTATCTGTTTTTTTTTTGTTGTTTTTTTTTTTCAGGGCTGCTCTGAACACTACCTGTCTGAGGTAGTGTTGCAGATTGACAAAAAAGTGGATAATCTTGCCTCAGAGATGGAGACCAAATTTAGAGCCTCTGATTCAAGAATGATTGAAATTGAAGAAGTTACACAAAAAATGCAAACTGAGATTACTATGATGCAATTTCGATCAATGGAATATGCTATCAGACTGAGAGGTGTAAAAGAGAATACCAGGGAAGATCTCAGGAAAATTTGTGCAGAGGCTTTGGCAGTTATGTTGAAAGTAGAACCAGATGTGGTTTTGTGTAAGATGGACAAGGTGTACAGAGTTAATTCTCGTGTGGCGGTACAAAGGCAACTGCCTAGAGACGTGGTGATATACTTTACAGACAGAAGAATGAGAAATGAAATCTTGCAAAATTCCTTTGTTACAACAGTTCAAGTTGATGGAAGTGAGATTGGAGTTTTTAAAGAATTACCACCCAAAATGTTAAGAGATAGAAAGGATTTTGGATTTTTGGTGGCAGAATTGAAAAGACAGAACATTCAATTCAGGTGGGATGCTCCAATAGGTGTAATATTGAGGCTGCGAGGAGTGAGATACCGCCTTAACACTATTGAAAAAGCAGAAAAATTTTATTATAACGTTTTGAAAGCGGGCTCTCCTCCTCCATGCACATCTTCACCAATAGATAAGGAAGCTCAACTACAAGCTGAGATTGATCAAGAAACAGAAGCACAAATAAGGCAGTTGCAAAGGGAGGCAAGAGAGTCAATGGGAGCAGTAGGTGGTGTTGTGGTTGACCCTTTTGCACCATTTGAAGCTTCTCCTTTGGAAGAAATGTCTAAAACCATCACAGAGGAGGTGATGGCTCTTGAATTGACAACATCCAAAATGGAAGAGCAACGCATAACCAGAGCAATGTCTAAACAAATGAAGCAACAGCAGCAAGAATATATTAAGCCACAGCGTGAAAAAAGAACTAAAGATAAGCAACAAGCTGAAGTCATGGGAGGAGCTAAACCGAAGAATACTACTGTAAGAGAGAATCTTCAACAATTGCTCTCAAAACTTCAGACAGGGTCAAATGGCACTTAAATTTTTGTCTTGGAATGTTAATGGATTGAACTCTCCACAGAAAAGAAGGAAGATATTTCACTATTTGAGACAATTTCATAATGATGTTATTTGCTTACAGGAGACTCATATAAAATTGCAAGATCAGAAATACTTGATAAACTCAAAATTGGGAATGCAATTTGTTGCTTCAAATTTGGAAAAGAAGAATGGAGTGGTGATATATATAAATAAGAGACTTGTAGCTAAAACTATAGAAGTAGATAAAGATGGAAGATATATTGCAATTGAAGTTATTACAGACAGTGGACCAATTTTGTTGGTCGGAATATACGCTCCAAATCAACAGCAGGAAAATTTTTATAAATTGCTTCATCTAAAAATTCTGGATTGGGATTATTCAACTATTATAATAATGGGCGACTGGAATGGAGTAATTCAACCTAGAATTGATAAAAAAACTACAGCCAAGATAGGGAATAAATTACCACAAGCTTTTTTTGAACTGAAAGAGGATTTGGAATTGAAAGATATTTGGAGAGTTCGAAACCCAAATGAATTGGACTTTACTTTTTACTCAGACAGGCACAAATCCTTTTCCAGGATAGACTTTTTTCTCTTAACTTCTAACTTACTTTCTAAAGTAAAGAAAATAAAGATATTTCCTAGGACTTTGACTGACCACAGTCCGGTCTGGATGGAAATCGAGATGGGCAAAAGAGAAAGAAGATCCTGGAGAGTAAATGAGAATTTATTTAGATATGAAAAAAATACAATTGAACTTAAAAAGCATCTAAAGGAGTTTTTTCAACTGAACTTGAATAAAGGTACCCCTATCGAAACAGTTTGGGATGCAGGTAAAGCATATATGCAGGGAGTACTAATTCAAATGAACTTTAAACACAGACAGAATCAACAGAAGAAAAGACTACAACTGGAATCTGAGATAAAAAAGAAAGAACAACAACTGATACAAAAACCAACAGATGGAAAATTGCAAATGGCTATAAAACTTTTGAAGGATCAATTTCAAATGCTTATAGCAGACCAAACGGCAACTAACTTACAATTTGCAAAGCATAATACCTTTTCCAATGCTAACAAACCGGGCAGGTAGTTGGCGTATACTTTGAGGAAACAAGCATCGACACGAATTATTGATAGTACTGAATATGCTGATAAAGAAGTTTATCAACAAGATCTAATTAAAAAAGCCTTTTTGGAATATTACACTAAGTTATATGCTAAAGATGATATACAGAATATTACTATAGATGAATATTTAGAAAACAAAAGAGTTTCAAAAATTTCAACGACTCAAAAGAAAAGTTTGGAACAATTGATAACAGTGGAGGAGATCAGTTTTGCTATAAAACAATTAAAAACAGCTAAAGCTCCAGGGACAGATGGCTTAACTGCAATTTATTATAAAACTCTACAAGAAGAAATGATTGAGCATCTTAAAGATTTATTTTGTAATATACAATTAGGAGGTAAGATACCTTCCTCATGGAAAACAGCTTTTGTTTCATTGATCCCGAAAGAAGAATCAGGTCTTAAGAAACCAGAAAATTACAGACCAATATCTTTATTAAACACAGACTATAAAATCTTTGCAAAAGTACTAGCCAACAGATTGATGCCAGTTATTCAAAAGATAATTCATCATGACCAAGCAGGATTTATTGAAGGCAGATATATGAAAGAGAATGTTAGGCAAGTTATAGACTTAATGGACTATCTAGATAAGAATAAACAGATCTCTGCAGTGCTGGTTTTTTTGGATGCGGAAAAAGCCTTTGATCGAGTGAATTGGAACTTTATAATTAAGACTTTGGAAAAAATGGATTTGGGGGAGCGGTTTATACAAGCGATTGGTGCAATTTATCAAGAGCAATGTGCACAACTTATCATAAATGGATGTCTAACATCGAATTTCAATATACAAAAAGGCACCAGACAAGGTTGTCCATTATCCCCGCTATTATTTATTCTAACTTTAGAAGTCTTACTTAATGCAATACGGGACTCGAACTCTTTGACTGGAATAGCTATAAGGCAAGAGGACTATAGAACTAAGGCATTTGCAGATGATCTGGTTGTTACCCTATCACAACCTATGAATTCAATAATTCAGATGAAAAATATTATAGAAGATTATGGCATGGTATCTGGTTTTAGGCTGAACCAGAAGAAAACTAAAATGATTGTCAAAAATCTGACAGAGAGCAAAAAAAAGGAAATGGAAAGAATGGCAGGTTTTGAGATTGTCTCAAAGGTCAAATATTTAGGAGTACAAATCGCAGACTCAAATGCTAAACTGTTTCAAAATAACTATGAGGTTCTGTGGCAAAAGATACAAAAAGATATGCAAAACTGGAAGAAACTGCAGTTATCATTGCTTGGAAGAATATCAGCAGTAAAGATGAATGTTTTACCTAGATTTATCTTCTTATTTCAAATGATACCGGTGCTTAAATCAGATAAACCATTGCTAGAATGGCAAAAAGGACTGAATAAATTCATTTGGAATGATAAAAAACCAAGAGTCAAACTGAAAATAATGCAAGATACTCGTGAGAGAGGTGGTCTTAAACTCCCAAACCTTCGACTATATTATGAAGCAACTGCATTGATACAATTAAGTGATTGGTTTGGGAAAACTAAGACTGATTTGTTGAACATAGAAAGTCATGACCTTGTTTGGGGATGGCATGCATATCTATTTTATGATAATAAAGTGGATAAAGTGTTCAATAGTCATCTACTTAGAAATGCCTTGTTGAGAGTCTGGAGAAAGCACCGAATTAATTGGGATTACAAGATTCCGTTTTGGCTGGATCTTGCTGATACCATGTGGAATACAAATATTAAGTCACTCGGGGGTTTCTTATATAAAGAGTTACTTTACTTTGAAGAGGGCAGGTGGCGATTGAAGACTTTGGATATGCTGTTGGAAGAAGGGATTTCTTTGACTTGGTTGCAGTACAATCAATTACAGATGAGATGGAAAGAAGATCAACAAACTGGTTTAATGGAATATGAAGTAGAATTGGTTGAACAGATAAAGCAGACAGGTCCAATGCATATTAAGAGAGTTTATAATGTTCTGTTAGAAAGGGACTCAGAAAATGAGCTAGTTAAAGATTGTATGATTAAATGGGCACAAAATTTCTCTCAACCAGTTATGATGGAAACATGGGAAAAATATGGGTTCAGAATGTTAAATTTACACAGTCACAAAATCTACGAGAAAATTTTTATAAAATGTTTTTTTTTATTGAAAAAGTTTTTTAATAAAATTTTTACATACATTTTCTCCCCCCTCCCCAACCACCCCCCGGACTTCCCAGAGCAAATACAAGTACATGATAAAATACAGCTCAAATTCTCTAAGTTAAACTCCATTTCACACTTATCATAATCCTAATCATTAAACAAGTAAATTAAAGGAAAGCAAGTCTTCTTTTCTTCTCATTCCATCTAATTCGACAGAATTAATCTCCATGTCTCCATTTATAGTTACAGCAGTTAATAAAACAATTAAATATTACGTAATCACACCTATCATTACTCAGTATAACTAATTAATACTTAGCAAATTATTAAGTCTATACAATCTAACAAGATATTTTGTAACTTCTTTCATTTAAAACAGAAAAAGAAAACCCAACAAAGAAAAATAAAAAACCCTCAGTCAAAAAAAAAACAAAAAAAAACCCCCAAATTTAAAATAGAATACTA
Source organism: Ptyas mucosa (assembly GCA_012654045.1). Classification (NCBI taxonomy): domain Eukaryota; kingdom Metazoa; phylum Chordata; class Lepidosauria; order Squamata; family Colubridae; genus Ptyas; species Ptyas mucosa. The sequence goes on along the minus strand of WNWU01004623.1, from coordinate 2,917 downwards.
TATAAAATCTTCCGTCCTCCATTTTTGAACCATCAAGGTCCATTTATAGTTAAAACACTTAAAACAATAATAAAATTTTTAGTCAAAAAAGGAATATAACAATCAAACCTCTTATAAATTTATCAATACAGATAAAACATCATTTAATAACTATATCAAACATTTTAATTCTTCATACTAGATTAAACCAGTTGCTAATCTTCTTGTCTTCACATCTTCCGACAGCATATAGAATATCTTCATCATTTGCGTCTACCCACCTAAATAGTAATTTGCTTCTTTATAAAAAAAACCCCCCGAGTGACTTTATAATTATAATTGTAATAATATCCATCAAATCCAGTCAAAACTAGATTAGTAGATCCATCAAACGTATTAAGGAAACCACCAGATCAACTGCAATTGCTCTAGATCCATAGTCCTTTTGCCTTATATTTATTACCATCAAACAGAAAGCTCCGATTTAGTATATTCAATGAAACTTCTACGTTTACAATTAAATCCAGATTTATCACAGTCCTTAATAAAATGTTCCAATTCCTTCAAGTCAGGGCATATTTCACAACCCAACACACCAGCATTGCTGTGATCTGTTTATTCTTCTCAAAATATTCCAATACAGCTATAGATTGCCTCCTCATCGTTCATCACTTGGTTAACTGGCATTAAATTGCTGTGTACTTTTTTTTTTTCTTCCCCCCCAAAAGTTCAAAGTCTTTAAACATTTAAACAATGCTTTTTAAGGACCATCATCTCGTCAAGCAGGGTTATTTTCCATTTCTCCAGGCTTTCTTCTTTTCCTTTTTATGAACTTTCTTCTTAACTTTAATCCCTCTGCCTTTTTTAACTCCAGCAGAAATTTGCGGTTTTTGGGATTGGATATTATAAACTTTTTGCAGAAATGTGGCTTCTTCTGGAAACAAGTCATCAGCTTGCAGAGTTTCTTGCTCCTGCTCAACCTTCATCTTTCTCTCTTCTGTAAAATCTGCTATGGTCTTTTGTTGTTTTTTTCCTTTCCCAGCTCTTGATTCAATCCCCCACTGCTAGATTGTGACTCAGTATTTCCATGTATTTCATTGTTTCCAGCTTGAGAAGCTTGAAATATAGTATCAATTCTTTTCAATAAAGCAGAGGTAATTGAACTCAAAGCTTCCTCAAATTCAGACCATTGAGGGTTAAATAACCCTCCTTTCCTTTCTTTGTTTTCGAAAAGCCCAGCCATCCTGCCCCCCTTCTTCCTTCCCCTCCAGAAGGACGGGGAAAAAGAAAAGAAAAGAAAAAAAGGAATTTCAAGAAGAAAAAAGAAAAAAAAGACTTTTTAATTTATATTGCTGCTTGAGTTATTATTATTACATCCTTTCTTATTCCATCCACTTTTCAAAAAGGAGTTTTACATTTCAAACAGGGGCTTATCAATAATTGTTTTTTACTTTCACTTCTTCACGCCCCGTTGAAACTCAAACGCCATCTTGCTTTCACTTTCCACTTAGGAGAAATCTTTTAAGAAAGTAAGTCCCTGGAGTTAGAAAAAGAGAAAAAAAAATACTTGCTGTTTCCTTCGTGCAACTTGTGCTCTGCCAACTTGATTCAAGAGGTATTTGTTTAAAGTTGTTTGATGGGGTGGCCGCGGCATCTAGTTCTGACAGGGAAAAACTTTCCAGTCAGAGGCATCCCAGGTCCGGAGCTTTTGACAGGCTTCACGGGGAGCTCTCATCTTCGAGCACCAGATTATTAGGTAAATCTGGTGCTCTCAGGGAGCTCTACCCCACCCGTCTGCTCTCCTTCCCCCCTTCTTCCTGGGGGGAAGGATTCCAAACCGCAAGGCAGCCGATTTTCGCTGTTCTTGCGGTTCTACGGAGTCTGGGGCTGGCGCTTCGCAAAGAAGCGTCTGGCGATG
>WNWU01004621.1:3246-18777 GCA_012654045.1 Ptyas mucosa | reverse complement strand
AAAGTCAGCTTATTGCCCCCACAAACTGGGTCCTCATTTTACCCACCTTAGGATGGAAGGCTGAGTCAACCTTGAGCCTGGTGAGATTAGAACTTGCAGTAATTGCAGGCAGCTGTATGTTAAGTGCTGCCTTAATAGGAGGCATTAGCCTGCTACGCCACTCAGGCTGATGCGATCTATACGAAAGAATGCATTGGTGCAGTACATTCAAAGGGCAAAAAGTGGTTTGTTAATCTTAAATTTAATGATACAACTCAATCTTGTCAGTTGGACTCGGGGGCAACATGCGATGTGATGAGCCTAAAGGACAAAAGGAAATTGGCACCTGAGACACCCCTTCAGCCTAGTAGTGCCACATTGAAGTTATATTCGGGGGAACTGATGGAGTCACTAGGCTTATTTTATACAGAGTGTAACATACGTGGGGTTACTCATAAATTGGAATTTGAAATTGTGGATGTAGATCAAAAGCCATTACTGTCAGGCTCAACATGTGAGCGTTTGGGATTGATGCGATTTACCATTCTGAGGGAGTTACATAATGTTGACACCTATTCCTCCAAAGCCTTGGGGAGGCCATTGATAAAGCACCAAGTCCTCCAAGTTTATAGGGAGGTGTTTGAGGGCCCTATTGCATCTGTGCCTGGAGAGGTTCATTTTCAACTTGATCCCGCTGTCTCTCCAGTACAAAGTGCTCCGCGTAATGTCCCTATAGCCATTAAATCACAGGTTAAAGCACGGTTGGATAAATATGAAGCAGAGGGACATATTGTTTCAGTAGCCGAGCCAACCGACTGGATAAGTAATATGGTGGTGATTAGGAAGTTGGAAAAGATCCAAATTTGCATCGATCCTAAGTTTTTGAATATGGCCTTGAAACGATCGCACTACCCAATGTCAACGTTAGAGGATGTTTTGCACAAGCTGCCTAAGGCACGAGTTTTTACACTTGTTGATGCCAGGGATGCCTTCCTACAGTGCAAACTGGACGAAGAGAGCAGTTATATGACTAGGTTTTGGACTCCTTGGGGCAGAAAGAGGTGGCTTAAACTGCCCTTTGGTGTCTCTGTAGCACCAGAAACATATCAAAGGAAGCAGCATGAATTATTGAGTGGCCTCAGCGGAATTGAGCCTATAGTGGACGATATTCTTGTAGTTGGGTGTGGCGACACTGATGACGAAGCGGAGCATGATCACGATGGAAAATTAATGGCACTATTGGAGCGGTGTAAGCAGGTGAAGCTGAGGCTCAGCGTAAAGAAGCTACAGTTTAAGGTGTGAGAAGTCCGCTTTCATGGACATATTTTAACATCACAAGGGTTAAAAGCGGACCCAGACAAGATCAGAGCTATTGTGAATATGCCACTGCCTACTAATGCTAAAGCAGTGCAGAGATTCATTGGCTTTGTAACACATGTTTATTGGACCCGTGTCCCTCCTGGCTGGTACGGGAGGTAACACGAGGCTGGCTCCAGAGGATTATAAATGCTTCTTTGAGAGAGGGTTTCTTGCCTCCCGCCTTGAAAGAGGCGGTGGTGAGGCCCCTCCTCAAGAAGCCTTCTCTGGACCCGGCTGTTTTAGCAAACTACCGTCCGGTCTCCAACCTTCGCTTTATTGCAAAGGTTGTCGAGAGTGTGGTTGCGCGACAGCTCCCACAGTACCTGGATGAAACCGTCTATCTAGATCCGTGCCAGTCCGGCTTCAGGCCTTGGTACAGCACAGAGACGGCATTGGTCGCATTGGTGGATGATCTCTGGAGGGCCCGGGACAGGGGCTGTTCCTCTGTTCTGGTCCTGTTAGATCTCTCAGCGGCTTTTGATACCATCGACCATGGTATCATGCTGCGCTGGTTGGGGGGATTGGGGGTGGGAGGCACCGTGCTGCGGTGGTTCTCCTCCTATCTCTCTGACCGGTCGCAGTCTGTGTTGGCAGGGGGGCAGAGGTCGACCTCGAGGCACCTTGCTTGCGGGGTGCCGCAAGGGTCGGTCCTCTCGCCGCTCCTGTTCAACATTTATGTGAAGCCGCTGGGTGAGATCATCCGTGGTTTTGGGGTGCGATGTCATCTGTACGCTGATGATACTCAGCTGTACATTTCCACTCCAATGATGCCCTCGAAGTGATGTCCCAGTGTCTGGAGGCCGTGCGGGTCTGGATGGGGAGGAACAGGCTTCGACTCAACCCTTCCAAAACCGAGTGGCTGTGGATATCAGCGTCCCGATATAGCCAGCTGGTGCCATCGCTGGCTATTGGGGGTGAGTTATTGGCCCCTACAGAGGGAGCTCGCAACTTGGGCGTCCTCCTGGACACACGGCTGTCTTTAGAAGAGCACATGACGGCCGTGGCCAGGAGGGCTTTTTATCAGGTTCGCCTGATACGCCAGTTGCGCCCCTTTCTGGATCGGGACTCCTTATGCACGGTCACTCATGCCCTCGTTACATCTCGCCTGGACTACTGCAACGCTCTCTACATGGGGCTCCCCTTGAGGAGCACCCGGAGGCTCCAACTGGTTCAGAATGCGGCCGCGCGGGTGATCATGGGAGCGACGGGGCGCTCCCATGTAACGCCTCTCCTGCGCGAGCTGCATTGGGTCCCGTTGGTCTTCCGGGTGCGCTTCAAGGTATTGGTTCTCACCTTTAAAGCACTCCATGGCTTAGGGCCAGGGTACTTACGAGACTGCCTGCTGCTACCGATAACCTCCCACCGGCCAATACGCTCTCACAGAGAGGGACTCCTCAGGGTGCCATCAGTCAAGCAATGTCGGCTGGCGGCCCCCAGGGGGAGAGCCTTCTCTGTGGGGGCACCCGCCCTATGGAATGAGCTACCTCCTGGAATACGACTGATCCCGGACCTTCGTACCTTCCGCAAAGCCTTGAAGACTTACTTATTCCAGCAAGCCGGCCTAGCTTAAATGGTTTTAAATTGGGATCTTGAATTTTATAGATTTGGGGTTTTAAATTGGGAGGCCGATTGATTTAATATTTTTAAAATTGTTTTAACTTTTGTATTGTATGTATTTTAATTCTGGCTGTTCACCGCCCTGAGTCCCTTCTGGGAGAAGGGCGGGATACAAATTAAATTATTATTATTATTATTATTATTATTATTATTATTATTATTATTATATCTAGCAAAATTCTTGCCACACTTATCTGAGGTGTGCCAGCTATTGAGACGTCTGTTGGATAAAGACGCAGTTTGGCACTGGCTACCTAAACATGACCAGGCAGTGCAAGAGATAAAACGCTTGGTTACTACTGCTCCAGTATTAAAATACTATGATGTCACAAAGACGGTTACTATTCAAAGCGACTCAAGTAAGAACGGTCTGGGATGCTGCTTGTTACAAGGTCAGCCAGTTGCATATGCGTCCAGAGCGCTTTCGCCAGCAGAGTTAAACTATGCTCAGATTGAGAAAGAATGTTTAAGTATCGTATTCGCGTGCTAGCGTTTCCATTGTTACCTTTATGGTAGAGATATAATTACAGTTGAAACTGATCACAAACGGTCAATAACTATGTTCAAAAAGCCTCTTCTGTGTGCCCCTAAGCGTTTGCAAAGCATGAGGCTCAGTTTACAGCATTATAATCTGGATGTCGTTTTTAAGCCAGGACGTGAAATGTACATCAGCGACACTCTGAGTAGAGCCACAGTAGATTAGACAGCTACGGAAGGAGAACATGAATACCAGACGGTTTGTTGGCTGCGACAGGAACAAACATGTTTTGCTGAAATTAACCAAGCAGATTATCTTAAAGTTATGAATCAGCGGTTACAGCAGTTGAGGCAACATACGGACGCTGACGTGGCCCTACAGACACTAAAGAATATCGTGCTGAGTGGGTGGCCGGATGTGAAAGAGGCAGTTCCCATGACTGTAAGGGAATACTGGTCCTTCAGAGATGAGATTGCTGTACAAGATGGCATTCTGTATAAGGGTCCAAGAGTTATAGTGCCAAAGTTATTGAGACCGGAGATGTTATTGCGCATCCATTCAAGCCATATTGGTGGGGAGGCATGCTATAGACAAGCCCGTGAGACATTGTACTGGCCGAATATGCGAGGCGAAATTGAGGATTTTGTCAGTAATTGTACCATCTGTAATGAATATGCATATCAGCAACAGAAATAAACTATGATGTCACACGAGATACCATCCCGACCCTGGCAGATCATTAGTATGGACTTGTTTAATTATGCAGGGAAAGAGCACTTGATAATAGTGGACCACTATTCTGACTTTTGGGAGATTGACCTCCTTCCAGACCTTTCGGCTGAGACCACCATCAAGAGATGTAAGTTTCAGTTTGCACGTTACGGGCAACCAAATATAGTTATTACAGATAATGGTCCTCAATTTGCAAGTCTGCAATTCAAGAAATTTGCTGCTGAATGGGAGTTTGATCATATTACTTCATCGCCATGTCATCCGCAAGCGAATGGAAAAGCCGAATCAGCTGTAAAGATTGCTAAGAACTTATGTAGGAAAGCATTTGGCGAAAGTAGCGATCCGTGGAAGGCTATTCTACATTGGAGGAATATGCCAACCGAAGGTATGGACAGTAGCCCAGCACAAAGATTAATGTCACAGAGATTAAAGACATCCTTACCCGTGGCAAATAAGTTGCTTGAGCCCGTGGTGATACATGGGGTCCCAGAAAGGCTACGACAGAAGAGGCAAGTGGCGAAGGCCAAATATGATAGATCTGCAAGAGACCTGCCAGAGCTAAGGGTGGGAGAGCGAATTCGGATGAGACCACTGCCTGGAGATCGGACTGGCCGTTGGGAAAGGGGTACCTGTTTACAACAAGTGGCACCTCGCTCCTATTTGGTGGAGGTTGGAGGAACCCGATATCGGCGGAACCGTGTGGACTTGCGTGTGGCTGAGCAACCAGACTCCTCACATTTAGTGGGTGGGTCAGACCCAGTTGCTAAGCCAAACCTACTTAAGGATAATAACGAATGCCCGTCGGACATTGAGGACAGTCCTGAGCTAGTTGGTGTGTCAGGTGATAGCCAAACATCCGAGGCCTCAGAAAATGGCAAGCGAAGAGATCCGGCCGGTGTGAGAGAGCGAAGAGATCCGGCCTGTGTGAGAGAGGCAGGCATGAGAGAACCAGTCGTTACTAGGAGTGGGAGATGTTCACGCCCCCCTGATAGACTCAATTTGTAGAAAGGGTTGCTGTTATTAGAAAAGGGGAGATGTTATGGGGTTGTGTTTTCTTTTAATCTTTATTTCTATGTGCCTCTATGAGGTGTTTCCGGTTCCTGGGTGTTCCCTTTGAAGACGCTTTATAAGCGTTGTTAGTTACTTTTACATTGTTAATAAAAGCTTATCCGAAACAGGTGCCTCCCTGCACTAAAAAGTTCTTCCCCCTGGGATATACTTCAGCTCGAAGTCTAACCAGTTAAAATACTGTGCCCACCAGACCTGCTCTGGTGAAAGTTTTTAGGGCGTCCTCAGTGCCTCCAGGTTCTTATGGTCAGTCCACACGTCAAAAGGCACTTTACTCCCCTCCAGGAATTGCCGCCAAGTTAATAGATCCCATCTCACAGCAAATGCTTCCTTTTCCCACACCACCCAGTGTCTCTCCATTTCGGTGAGTTTTTGGGAGGTGTAAGTGCACAGTTGCAGTTTCCCCCCCTTGGTTTTTCTGGAGGAGTACTGCCCCCACCGCCGCATCGCTGGCATCTGCCTGGATGACAAAGGGCTCCTTGGGATTGGGGTGTTTTAGGACCGGTTCCTCTGCAAACAATCCTTTAAACTCCTCAAAATCCCCCTGGCACTCCCATCATCCAGGTTTAGTGGCTGGCTCAGCCGAGGTTTTCCTCCCCCCCCTTCCCATTTTTAATACTTTGGTGATCGGCAGAGTGATCTTAGCGAAGGAGATGAACTGCCCATAAACATTTGCGAATCCCAGGAAGCTCTGTAGCTGCTTTCGGGTCCATGGGGCTTGCCATTCTAGTATGGCTTTTAGTTTCCCCAGATCCATCTCTACTTCATCGCTTGACACTCGGTAGCCCAGATAGTCTAAGTGAGTTTTGTGGAATTCACATTTGGATAGCTTGGCATACAGGTTCATCTCCAAAAGTTTCTTGAGCACCTTTACATGCTCCGCCATTGTTTTGGTGAAGATGAAGCTGTCGTCCCAGGTACACTAGGAGCCCCTTGTATTGGTGATTATGCAGCACCTTGTTAATTAGCTGCATGAATATTGCGGGGGGGCCTTGGAGCCCAAATGACATTATTTTAAACTGGAAGCTTCCTAATGGGCAATTGAAGGCGGTTTTCCACTTGTCACCTTCCTTAATCCTCACTCTATAGTACGCCTCCTTCAGGTCTGGTTTGGTGAAGATCTTCCCCTTGGCCAAGTGGCCCAACATGTCCGTCATTAGGGGGAGGGGCTCCCGTCGAATTTGTCTTTTATTGGGTCCGCAGGTGGAGGTGGGGGTCCCCAGTGCCCAGGAAACCAGCCAGGTCCAGGATGGTAGGGCCATGGCTGCGATCCGGGCCATCCCGGTGGGAACTGCGGTCGGCCGGCTGCCCCTGCAGGTGGGCTCACAGCTTGGTGATGTGCAGGGCTCTGTCTGAGGGCAGGGCCCACTGAGGCGGTTGCTCTGGGGGGAGGGCTGGCTGCCCTTGCCACCACAACCAGGCTCAGGCTCTGACGGGCCAGAGGTGGCTGGATCAGTTGGATTCCAGCTTTGGTCAACGGCTCCATCCTTCGCACCGGCTCCACTCCGTGCATGTCCAGGTGGAGAAACCTCTCCCTCAGTTGCTCCACTGATGGGCTGCTGTTGGCAGTCAGATATCTCCACTCAGTGTGCTCGTCCCACTCCACCGTCCTCTTTGGCCTCCATCTCGGCGTCAGGGTGAACAAAGTCCGCAGGGAGGTCGGGGAATTTGGCTTTGGCCACCTTTAGTGTCCTCCGCCAAATGTTCTCCTCCACCCGGTAGAGTTCCCCAGTCACCATGGTTTCCTCCCACACCACTTGCCACTCGGTCCTCTACACTCTGGCTTTCGGCTGGGCCACCACTGACTGGGCTCCAGAATCTACTTGGGCCAGTCTGCGCTTCCTTTGCCAGGCCTGTGTGGAATTGGTCACAGTCTCTCCCTTTCGCTCCATCTCTATGATCTTCCCTGAGTCTTCTCTGTCCTGAATGCGATCGGGTAGGTGGCCGGGACTCAGGACCCCGGAGGGGTTGTTCACTAGTTAAAGCTTGAGAAGTGAGATCTGGTTTAATGTCTGATCTGTTGTTGTCTGGTCTGACATTCCAGGTGTCTCCCCCCTCCCATACTGTGTGGCAAGCTGAGAATCCAAAAGATGGCTGTGGCAGGCCTGATCCATTTCAAAGTTGACAAAAGGTTTACTTTACTAAAGGCCAAGTGGATTACAATACTGCAAAGCCAGAACTGAAGTTTGCAAACTTTCCTGGTTAACTTTCCCCATCCAGTTCCTCCCCAGTACCTCCCCCTTGCTGGTCTCTTACTGTCCAATTATATTAGAATAAATTGTTTTGGAAACTTTCTTCAACGGCGGACTGGTTGGTGAGCCATTGCATTCCATTCCCAGCACTTTGACCTTGAGATAGTGCCTCTGGAAGGTACGATGAGTTTTTAGCCTTCCTCCCTCCCATCTGGCTCCCTCCCTCCATAGTTCATGGCAGACTGGCAGCTAGCGAATGCAAAGCTCAAGCATATGATGGCAACTCTGACACTGTTGCCTCATGGTTTGCATTCTGGTCATCTCTAGTTTGATGCCAATTATGATTCTATAATCAGCTACAGATAGTCCTCACTTACTGATTGCAGTGGGAACTGGCTACTCCATCAATAAGCAACTCAGACAAAAAATGAAATATCGTATAACTATATGTCAGCATTCCAGAAAACCCCAACTCCAATTAATACCTCCGAGGCAAGCATTTCTCAAAGTTCCATTTATTAGAGTAGGTATACTGGCACATCTGGGAAAACCCGAATCTGAGAGTTCCGGGTTTTCCCTCAGTAAATCAAAACCCCAAATTCAGCCCCTGCACCCATCAGTCCGTCACATGGCCCAATCATCATCCATCCCAACCTGAGCCATCACTGAAACTACTCCTCCAGATGCAGAAACACCATGACCTTGACCGAAGGGAAGAATGCTATTATGTCTAACTACAATCACTCTCCTGAATCCCCCCTCCTACTTTCCCAAGCGTAAGAAGTTGGCAGCGTGGAAGCTTCTGGTGCTAATATGGCTTCCAAAGCTGACACTATGCTGACTTACTATGTTAGTTCTGTCTGTGTTCATTAAGTGAATCACCTTTGTCACAACAAAGGTTGCAACTGACGGTCACATGACTGCAAAATGCTGCAACCATAGTAATATAATATCAATAGTCTGTAAATATTGCTGAGATTCAGAATATTTGATGTGAGGATCATAAAATAACCATTCCTTTATGCTTCAACTAAACTAGATCAAGCCATAGAAGATATTTATGGACTTATTTATTTATTTATTTATTGGTTCGATTTATATGCTGCCCTTCTTCAGAGACTCAGCGCAGTTTACAATGCATTAAGCAATAGCCTTCATACCTTTGTATATACCTGCTTAGTAGGGCTTTCGGCCCCCCCTAAGCGGTGTTCTTTTTTATACAAAGTCAGCTTATTGCCCCCACAATCCAGGTCCTCATTTTACCTATCTCGAAAGGATGGAAGGCTGAGTCAACCTTGAGCCTGGTGAGATTTGAACTTGCAGTAATTGCAGGCAGCTGGTGCTACTTAACAGCACTTTAGTCTGCTGCGCCACCAAGACTCTTTGCCTATCCTCTTTTCAGCTCTCAGTCCGTTTCTTTCAGGATGCTGAAAAACTAAAATCTGTCTGAAGGAATGTTCTTACTGTATAGTGTGCAGCACTCTTAATACTGACTTTGCTTTCTTCATAGGCAAGTCATCTTTGACAATTCAGTTTGTGGAAGGCCAATTTGTTGATTCATATGATCCTACAATAGAGAACAGTAAGTAACCTTGAACTATTACTTTGCACAAGTCAGAAGAATTCTTCCTCGACCAGTTTCATTCAGTTTCTGAATCTTGGTGTTGGGGATTTTTGGGGGTGCGGGGGGCAAAGAGTTTAGAACAGGTTTTTTTTTATATATATATATATTTATATGCCGTCCTTCTCCGGAGACTCAGGGCGGCTTACAATGTGTTAAGCAATAGCCTTCATACTTTTGTATATTTATACAAAGTCAGCTTATTGCCCCCACAAACCGGGTCCTCATTTTACCCACCTTAGAAAGGATGGAAGGCTGAGTCAACCTTGAGCTTGGTGAGATTAGAACTCGCAGTAATTGCAGGCAGCTGGATGTTAAATGCTGCCTTAATAGGAGGCATTAGCCTGCTACGCCACTCAGGCTCCTTTTAACTTTCTGTTTTTCTTCACTCTGCTTGGTTTTAGATTTGACATATTTGCAAATACAGTGGATATAAGAAGTCTACACTCCCCTGTTAAAATGCCAGGTTTTTGAGATATAAAAAAATCAGTACAAGATAAATCACTTCAGAATTTTTCTATCTTTAATATAGCCTATAGCAGGGGTGGGCAATTATGGCCCCTTTACGACTTGTGGACTTCATTTCCCAGAATTCCTGTGCCAGCATGGTGGGCTCAGGAAACCTGGGAGTTAAAGTCCTCAGGTTGTAAAGGGGATGTATTTGCCCACCCCTAGCCTATAGCTGTACAATTCAATTGAAAAACAAACTGAATCTGAAAGCTTGGAAGACTAAATATCTGGTGTCGGTGACCAACTTAGATTGGATCCTGCAACATTATCATGAGACACGTATATTTGCCTTGATTCTTGGGAAAAATAAAAATCAAAAATATACAACAATGTGGTTGCATAAGTGTGCACACCCCTAAACTAATACTTTGTTGAAGCACCTTTTGATTTTATGACAACATTCAGTCTTTGGAGTAGTAGCCTATGAGCATGGCCCATCTTGCCTTGGGAATCTTTCCCACTCTTCCTTGCAAAATCTGTCAGATTGTGAGGGCATCTTCTCCTGTGCATAGCCCTCTTCAGGTCTCCCCCACAGATTTTCAATTGGATTCAGGTCCAGGCTATGAAGAGACCCGAGCTGGTCGCGTCTTGCTTTCCCTGCGCCGATCTTACACCAATCACTTTCCTTAACTCATTCAAAAAAAAAAAAGATCCTTTTTGCCTTGAACGCTTTCTTCGCTGCCCAATTGCCGGAGGTGAGAGCCAATATACATCTGCTCTCCCTCCTCGCTATCAGCCTCTTTTCCACTCTTTTCTTTCAAGTGGGTCTGAAGAGAAACTTTTAAAAAGATTTTTTCCTCACCTAAATGAAACACTCTGTCTTCGTCATCTTCTTTCCGCCATGACCGTCCCCAACTTCCTAGTGGCTTCTATGGCCGCTTTCTCCGCTGCCCAGTTTGAGGAGCTTCTTCTGATCCAACCAGGGAGTTTGCAATCTCCCTGTGTCGGTCAGTCCGTTCATTGTACAGGACGACTTAGGTCACTCAGGATCCCCGGACAGCAGAGATATTGACAGTTCTTCAGGAGCCTCTGAAGAGCCCGTCGTATCACTGCATTGGCCACGCCTCCTCCAATCGCCAGAAGGGTGGGGATGGATCTTCCCTCCAGCAGCACGATGTTCCAAAGGGCAGGCTGCCAGAACGATTAGGGTGGGCTGATCCCATTGGGGAAAAGATGGTTCTTTAGATATCCTGGACCCATGCCACATAGGGCTTTAAAGGTAATGTTTTTCATCCGCTACCTCTTCTCTGATTTTTAAGACATTATTATGAATCACATAGAACCCAAGAGCTCTTACCTGTTCAAGCTGTTTTTGAACCATGGTCTGCTGCTCAGTGACATGCTTCAGCTGCTCTGCATCCACCTCTGGGAACTCGTGTGCAGCTTTCTTTGCTGTGCGCTGTTTTGCAAAGAGGGCTTTCTTTGATTTTCAGTGTGCTCCAATTTGCTCTTTAAGAAACTTCTGCTGCATTTGGAGAAGCTGCTGAGTTTCCTGTAGCCATTCTTCATATTGCTTTCTGTATGAATCATCTGGAGTTAAAAGATAACAAATCCCATGTTTTTTCTAAAGATTCAAGTGTTACAGGGAGATGACCAGGCTGAGCCTGAGGGAGAGTTCAAGCACATCATCAGTTTAAAGTCCCTTCTGATTTTACAACTTTGCCATGACAACCAGACAGCGGGACCCAGGGTAGAGGGTACTCACTTTTGGTGGCAAAAGATGGCAGCAGATATCAAGGACTATGTGGCATCCTGCCACACATGCAGGAAGGCAAAACCACTTCATCAGAGGCCAGCAGGACTCTTGCACCCTCTTCGTACAGACCACCACCCTTGGCATATAGTCTCTCTGGACTTTATTACTGATTTCCCCCGGTTCTAGGCTTCACCTCTATTTTGGTGGTGGGGGATTTGTTCACCAAGATGGCTCATTTCATACCCTGCAAGGGCTTACCCTCTGCCAAAGAAACAGCTCAGCTTTTCCTCAACCACATCTTTCACTACTGTGGCAGATCCAGATTCTGGAAAGCATTATTCCAACTCTTGCATGTCAAGGTCAGCCTCTCTTCAGCCCACCACCCTGCCACCAATGGAGAAGCTGAAAAATCTAACCAATTACTCCAGCAGAACTTAAGGTGTCACTGGATATACAGTCAGGACAACTGGCCTTCTTTGTTACCACTGGCAGAATTTTCTTATAACAACTCTCTACACACATCAACCTTTTCAGGCTCTCTGTGGAACTTACCTGACAGTATTGCCAAACAACCCAATAGAAGAATCCTCAGTCCCTGGAGCTGTTGATTTTTTACATGAGCAACTTGCTGCACAAGCCCTATTGAAGCAACAGCTCGACCAAGCAAAGCAGTCTTACAAGAAGACTGCTGATGCCCACTGACAGGAGGGACCACCGATAGCAGAGGGAGACAAGGTCTGCCTGTCCACAAAGTTCTTAGCACCCTCAAGACCTTCCAAGAAGCTAGACACCAACTCTGTGGGGCCATTCAACGTTCTCCGGCAGATCATCCTGGTTGCTTTCCATCTCCAATTGCCTCCTTCCATGAAGGTACACCCTGTCTTTCATTGCTCCTTGCTGTTTAAAGATGCAGCTCCAAGCACTCTGTGCTCCCAGCACTCCCCCCCATCACCTCCAGTCATTGTAGAAGAAGAAATGGAATACAAGAAATCCTGGACTCTAGGCGCGGAGGCAATGGCATCCAATATCCAATCCACTGGAAAGGCTACCCAGTCTTTGATCGCTCCTGGGACAATGCATGGTATATTCATGCCCCTGACTTAGTTTGTCAGTTTCACCCATGCTTCCTCAAGAAACCATGTCCTGCTAGACTCCCAGCCCCCAGCCCCCAGCCCCCAGCCCCGCACTGCCTGAGGAAGCTTTCAAAGGAGTTAACCAGCCTCTCCAGTTCGCTCCAGGGGGAGGCGGGGCACTCGCTCTGATGAGCCTTCCACCGCTGGCCTGGGTTGTGGAGGGGAGGGACCTTCTAACACTGTTTCTGTGTTCCAGCAATCACCTCCTGCCTCACCAGCCCCTTCAGAAGAGGGGGAAACAGATTCCTTTGAAACTTGCCAAGTTCCCATGAGAACTCCGGCATTGAACAACTGATGCAGGAGGGGGGAGAGCAACATCAAAGAGATCATGGAAGAAAGGAGGGCCAGGTTGGAGGAGAAGGTGATGTAGGAGATCACTAGGCTGAGACTGAGGGAGGAATCAAGTCGGGTGAAATCCAGCAGGTTCTGACAGGTTCTGGAGAACCAGTAGTGGAAATTTTGAGTAGTTTGGAGAACCGGTAGCAGAAATTTTGAGTAGTTTGGAGAACTGGCAAATACCACCTCTGGCTGGCCCCAGAGTGGGGAGGGAATGGGGATTTTGCAGTATCCTTCCCCCTGGAGTGGGGAGGGAATGGAGATTTTGCAGTATCCTTCCCCTGGAGTGGGGTAGGAATGGAGATTTTGCACTACCACACCCACCAAGCCACGCCCACCAAGCCACACCACACCCACCAAGCCACGCCCATAGAACCGGTAGTAAAAAAATTTGGATTTCACCACTGAATCAAGTGTGTTATCAGTTTGGAGTCCCTTCGCGCCAAGAGATCTAAGTCCAGCCCTCCCTGAATTCCGTTGACTCTTATCTACCGCCAATTTGCCTTGACCATTAGTAGTTCAGATTGTTGTTTAGAGGTAGCATGAAATAAACTTGTATTCATTTTTTACCTAACCCTCGCTCCCTATTTCTTGGGCCTGACAAGATCTTTATTTTTAAATTACGTGGTTGTTTGGGGCTCCTCCCTCTGCCCCTTAGAGTATTATAGGTAGTCCTCGACTTATGACCACAATTGAGCCCAAAATTTATGTTGCTAAGTGAGAAATTTATTAACTTAGTTTTGCCCCATTTTATGACTTTTCTTGTCCACATTTGTTAAGTGTATCACTGCAGTTGTTAAATTAGTAACACTGTTGTTAAGGGAATCTAGCTTCTCCATGGACTTTGCTCGTCAGAAGGTCGCAAACAGGGATCACATGACCCTGGGACACTGCAACCACCATAAATATGAACCAGTTGCCAAGCGTCCAAATTTTGATCACATGATCATGGGGAATGCTGCAACAATCATAAGTGTGAAAAATGGTCATAAGTCACTTCTTTCAGTGCTGTTGTAACTTTGAACGGTCACTAAATGAATGGTTGTAAGTTGAGAACTACCTGTACACAATTCTATAGTTATTCACATTTTTTAAATTAAAAAACCTGTTGAGGGTAAGCCGAGGAATACCTGTACTAGCATCCATAAAACATGTTTTCAAGCAGGCTACAGAAAATAGATCAGTGCTCATGCTTTCTGAAACACCTATTTCCATGTTCACCATAGTATAGGTAGTCCTCGAGTTACAACCATAATTGAGCATGGAATTACAGTTTTAAGTCATGCCAGTCGTTAAACCAGGAGGGCCTTTGCGCAACTGTGAGTTGTGTGCCAGTTACGCCCTTTCCTGGACTGGCAATCCCTACACACATTCACTCATGTCTTAGTCACTTTCCGTCTTGACTATTGCAACACGCTCTACATAGGGCTGCCCTTGAAGAGCATCCAGAAGCTCCAGTTGGTGCAAAATGCAGCGGCCCGCACGGTTTTGTGCAGACCCCGGTGTGCACATATATCACCTCTTCTGCGGGAGCTGCATTGGCTGCCAATTTGCTTCCAGGTGCAATTCAAGCTGCTGGTTGTCACCTTTAAAGCCCTTCATGGCTTGGGACCAAGTCATCTGAGGGACCATTTCTTGCCGGTCACATCTACCTGACCCATTAGAGCGGGGAGGCAGGGAATGCTGCGGGTCCCATCCCCAAGGGAGATACACCTGGTGGGACCCAGAAGAAGGGCCTTCTCCGTGGTGGCTCCCTTTCTCTGGAACATCATTCCCCCAGAGATTAGAAAGGCCCCCACCCTAATTCTCTTCCAGAAGGCGCTGAGGACCTGGTTCTGCCAGTGGGCCTGGGGAACCCAGAGCGGGATGGAGCCCATTAAATGGCTTGTGTGATTGGCTGTCACTGGGGCGGGAGGTGGGGGTCAGGGGTGATTTTATTATATTAATTTATTTGATTTTTTATGAGTTTTACTGTTTTTTAAATGTGGTTTTTTATATTCTGTAATCTGCCTTGAGTCGCCATGGGCGAATAGGTGGCAATATAAATCTAATAAATAAATAAATAAATAAAACGGGTCACCCCCATGACCAACTCAATTTTATGACATTTTTGCAGTGGTTGTTAAGTAAATGGTGTGGTCATTAAGCAAACCCATTCTTCACAAAGGGCATTTTTGCTGGAAAATGAAGTAAATGCCAGCTTCTAGGAAAAAAAACATGGTAAATTGCCGGCATGTGACTGTGAGATGCCGCAAATGGACAGAAATTCTGGATGCCAAGTGGCCAAAATGTGATCATGTGACTTCTTGCGGGGGGGGGGGGCGTCCATCAGCACTTCAAATGGTTGCTAAGTGAGGACTACCTATATCAGTGATGGCTAACCTTTTTGCCATCGCGTGCCAGGAGGGGGGGGCGGGGGCGGGTCATGCGCGCACGTGCCCACACGCATGCACACGCAACCCCCTCCCCCCCACTCCTGGCACATGAGGGACTGGTAGGCCCGTTTTTCTTTCTTACCTGGCTCCAGATCCTGTCTATTTATCTGGGAAGAGCGAAAAAAGCCTTTCCCACTCCCTTGGAGGCCCTACGGAGGCTGAAAGGGCCCATTTCCTGACTCCCGGTAGGACAGGAAGTGATGTTTTTTGCTGTCCCCAGCCTCCAGAACCTCTCTAGGAGTCTCTAGGAGCCTCTCTAGGAATCTCTAGGAGCCTCTCTAGGAGTCTTTGGAGGCCAGGGACAGCAAAAAACATCACTTCCTGTCCCACCGGGAGTCAGGAAATGGGCCCTTTCAGCCTCCGTAGGGCCTCCAA
>WNWU01004619.1:2184-25593 GCA_012654045.1 Ptyas mucosa | reverse complement strand
AATAATCTCTTATAATTCTTGTTATTTTTCAAAAACGTGTAAAACATTTCTACAAGACCAATGGCCTATGTGATCAACAACATGAATAAATTTCTTTATTTATGATTTAGGGGTTCCCCCCTATACTTATTGCAATTATTCATTTAAGCAGAATAACTTCTGAGTTATTCTGAAATATATCCCACATGAATTCTAGAGCCACTAGAATGGAAACACAACATGAGAAAAGCAAAAGTATTTGAAAAAAAAAATACAGTGCCATTAATATTCCCTGAAGTATTCTAAATTGGGAATAAGCTAGAAAGGATTCTGTGAGTCTCACCACTTGACAGTTTTTAGTTCAAAGAGCTATTTACTCAGTCAGCAGCTGGGCTTTTCTGTAAACTGACTGATGGAGGATGCTGGCACAGTAGAAATGGCTTAAGAAGGAACTGTTTCATTCAGGATGGTGGTGTTTGAGACCTTGGTTTTAGTGCTTTTGCCCCAAATTGTATGCAAATTTCCCAGTGCTAAATGCAGGATTGGTGAGCCTCTGCCTTTTCTTCATAAGCAATACCAATCAGGAGACATGATCATTGTAGGTATTTTATCTAAGATCTACATATTCTATTCCATGATGGACTTCAATGAAGCACCCTCTGGTCATCTTTTTGATGACATTCTGTAAGTTTCTTTCAAACATACATACCAACAAATATATCTGACAGCACCAAGCCAGTCTTGTCTGATCTGGGGGAAAAAACAGGATCTAGCTTGGTTTGGGGCAACCCGAGAATTTTGTGGCTATTGACTAGATTGGGGAGCAAAATATAAATAAAAAATCATAGAAGAAGACAAAGGTAAGCAATTCATGTAAGGTTTTGAAAAAAAACCCTGCATGAATGCAATCACCAAAAGTTAAGCTCAATTTAAGATTCTGTATGATTCATATGTATCACATAATAATTTGTATTGACAGACCTGTCTTTGTTTGCTGTTAACTGTATTCCATTTTAAAAAAAACAAAATCATTGTTGTGTATTAGCCAGTCTTTGCTGAATGACATCCTATACATTTGTGTTCCTTTTCTACCACTTTCTTCAGAATAATTAATTAGGCAGTAAATTTTAAACACCTATAGGTCAAGAACAAACATTTCATTTTCTTTTAAGTATTTTATTAGCACAAATGCTAATATTTCTTTAGAAAATAACACATCCATAGGAAAAGTGAGACAAGAGAGTGACACACTCTCTCAAGTTTGGGGTAATGAGATACTATGCTGAAATGTCTAAAACCTGGACTGCTAGAACTAGTATTGTACATCACAAAACTCCATGTTTCTGGTTCTGATATTGAGCTAAGGAGAGAGCTGGGTTGAGTAAGATGGTCATCTTATTCAACCAAGTCTTCTGAAAAAGGATTAGAACTTCTACTGACAAAAAGCAGTGATGAAAATCCTCCTCTTGATTCTCAATTTCTGATTTTATTCCCATAACAAGATTTTTCTCCTAATAAGGTTCTTACCTGCAAAAAATCATGTCATGTGTGTTGTAGCGCAGGAATAACGAGAGGCACAAGCAAGCTAGTGACAACAGCTCTTTAATTCAGGGTGAGACTTCAGCAAAGAAACACAGGCAACAGCCTTCCTTATATACAGTTCAGAAACAACCATTAACCAATCACGAACAGTTCCCAATTCAAATTTCCCGCTCAAATAGATACATACATAACACCCCTCCATTCCCAGAAAACACTTAGTCTATCAATTTACATTTTTACATACAAAATCATGCAGGTGACCAGGGCGTGTTCTCACTCTGGTTGACCTGTGCAGTTCAGTTGTCGGTGAAGCGTCGAGCCGGTCAGAGAGGCCTGTTGCCTCTCCTGGCTCCGCCAATGGAACCTCCTGGATTTCTCCTGAGGTGTGGTCTTCCCTGGCAGGGAGTGTCGGTTCGATGGGGCGGTGCTGGAGCCTAAGCTTGCCAGATAAGTAATCCGGCTCACTCGGGCTTGAGGTAGCTGTGGTGGGAAAACTTTGGCAATCAGGTTCAACAATGTTTGGATATTCAGAGTCTTCACAGTCTAAACGTTTCCGCAACTGATGGATATGTCTCCTCCAAACCTTCCCTTGCCCTACGTCGACTGTATATGATTTAGGACCAGTGATTCCCACAATTTTTCCGGCAACCCAAAGTGACCCATTGGCATTATTTCTAGCGAACACTGTGGTACCTATTTGAAATTGTCGTAGTCCTATTCCCTCCCCTTTAAACGTGTCTTGGGAGTAATTGGGGTGTAATCGGTCTAAGATACACCTAAGTTTCCGGCCCATTAGGAGTTCTGCTGGACTGCGCCCTGTGGCAGTGCATGGGGTGGCATGTTGTATTGCTAGGAACTGGTTGATCCTAGCTTGCCAATCTCCTGCATCGAGCCGGGAGAGGGCTTCTTTGGCGGTTCTTACAAATCTTTCAACAAGGCCATTAGAAGCCGGATGAAACGGTGCTGACAAGGCGTGTCTAATTCCTAACTCCGCCAAATAGCTTTCAAAATGTGTGGCCGTGAATTGGGGCCCATTGTCCGATACCAGGGTATCAGGCAATCCGTGGGTTGCAAAGAGTTTCCTGAGGACCTTAATTACTGCTTTGGATGTAGTAGATGGCATTAGAGCTATTTCTAAGCACTTAGAGAAAGCGTCAACAATTATTAGGAAATTTTGTCCGTGAAAAGGTCCCGCAAAATCTATG
The DNA here is from genome assembly GCA_012654045.1 of Ptyas mucosa. NCBI lineage: Eukaryota > Metazoa > Chordata > Lepidosauria > Squamata > Colubridae > Ptyas > Ptyas mucosa. The sequence continues at coordinate 22,867 of WNWU01004619.1, read as the reverse complement.
TGAATCCTCCCCCATGGCCCTTTTGGCCTCTCCCACTCTCTGACAGGGGCTGAAGGGGGATCCGGCCGGGATTCTTGACATAGCCTACACTTGCCTACCCATTCAATGACATCCTTATCAAGCTGCGGCCACCACACATAACTCCTTGCTAGACCTTTCATGCGGACTATACCAGGGTGCCCCTCATGCAAAAGTTCCAGAACCCTTTGCCGTAACCGTAAGGGAATCACCACCCAATCACCCCATAACAGACAACCCCCTTGCATAGACAATTTGTTCTTTTTGTTAAAGAAAACTTGAAATTCCCCGTTGTCCACCTTGGTTGGCCACCCCCTCATGACCCAACCCATAACAGTACTGTTGTGTCTTGGGATTGGCTTGGCTAAGCTTCCGGGTTGCTGGCCCCAGTGGGTGGTTTCCAGCTTCTATCAATTAGTGGCTGGGGCTGGCTGGCTGGGGTTAGGTCCAATCAGCTTTGTTGGCCACTTACTCCACCCAGTGGCCAACTAGGGAGTAATCTCCATATAGTATATAATCCTGGTCTGTTCCTGGCTCTTCACGCTGGTTCTAGTCCTTTTTTACTTGCTTTTAATATGGAATAAAAGAGAGCTGAAGTTACTTGGAGTCGCCTGGCTTTATTAGAACCCACTACATTTCACTGGTGACGAAGGTGGGATGCTGATGGTAGCGGTCTTCTCAGCATTGTGCGGCACTGCGGCCCGGCACGAGACCACGCTGCACCGCCGTACGCATACAGCGAGTTAGAGCCGGTGGCTGTTTCAGGCTTATGCCATGAGCTCTTCGAGGGGGACTACGAGCACCTCCAGCGATGCCGGTACCTCTGCTATTTTGCATGCAGGGACCCCCGCCATCCTGTCTCCCCAGTTGGGGTTGGCGGGCGCGGCGGCCTTACTGGAATTTGACATACGCCGCCTGGATACGTGGGAGATATGTCAAGCGCAGCTTGAGTCTTTTTTCCAGTGCTATGGCATTACCGATGAGGGTGCATGGCGAGACTGGTTTCTGAATTGCTGCGGAAATGACTTGTGTGGGCTGGCTGTGAGCCTTGTGCACCCGAGGAAAGTGGATCAGCTCTCCTACTCTGACCTGGTGGGGGTTATCACGGCCCATTTAGCACCTAAACCAACGCTGGTGTCCCGGCGGGTAGAGTTTTTTAATCGCAGGCGTTGGGCTGCCGAGTCAGCCGCAACGTTTTTGGCGGAATTACGTAAACTGGCTCGTTGGTGTGAATTTAACAACTTGAATGAGGCTTTATTTAACCAGTTTATATGTGGCCAGTCGGATAAGAAGCTGTTGAGGAAATTTTGTTCAAAGAAAGGCCTTGCGATGGAAGATGCCCTGGCCATCGCCATCGCGGCCGAGGAGTCGATCCCAGAGGCCTGGAAAGGGGGAACCGTGTCGACACCCAGCTGGGTTGGATTTCATCATGAGAGCCCCGAAGAAGATTCTGACTCGGGAAGGGAGGATGTGCGACTGATGAGGCATAGGAGTACCCCTAGGCCCGGTGGAGAGACGGCTCAGAACAACGCGTTGGAGGCCATTGGTCATCAATGTGGCAGTTGTGGTGGGGATCATCCGCGGAAGACTTGCCAGTTCCGGGAAGCTAAGTGTCAGCGATGTGGGAAGCCGGGACACATTGCCCATGTATGCCGGGCCAAGGGAGGTCGGGAGGAGAGCAAGAGCCTGCGAGGGAGACAGACGGCGAATGTTGAGGTAGATGTAGTCAGGCCTCAGTATGACCTCTTGCAGGTATACAGCCTTAGCTCAGAAGCCCCTAGTTCCATTCGGGTAGTAATTAATATTGAGGGCACACGGTGTCCCATGTTTCTGGACACAGGATCTCCCGTGTCCATTATTTCAGCTAAAACACTCCAAAGTATTTGCCCCGGAAGGTCATCCCCACTTGAAGCCCCCCCCCTTCAAGCTAAGAGATTTCCAAACAAAACCCATAGCGTTAAAGGGGGTTGGAACATTTGAGGTTGGATTTAAGGGGGTCCGACAGAACCTTGACTTGTTCATAACAGAAGGGCCATATACAACCTTATTGGGCAGGGATTGGATGGGCCCTTTAGGCATTGAGGTAATTGGGGTGAACATGATTAGAACCGCAGACCTGGATCTCGTAAAGGTCTGCGCGGAGTTCTCGACCGTATTTGATGGTTCGTTGGGGTTATATAAGGGCCCTCCTATCTCCCTTCAGTTGGACCCAGCTGTTAGGCCAATTAAACTTAAGGCACGCCGGGTCCCCCTTGCTTTAAAGCCTAAGATTGATGCAGAGCTGGACCGGCTAGTTGCCCAAGGGGTCTTGGAAGCGGTGCCTCACGGGTCTTGGGAAACCCCAATTGTGACCCCAGTGAGGCCGGATGGGGTGGTCCGCCTCTGTGGGGACTATAAATGCACCCTAAATAAGGCATTGCCCGACCACGCCTATCCAGTTCTGGTCGTACATCACGTCCTGGCTACGTTAGCAGGGGCTAAAGTCTTTGGCAAGCTTGACTTGGCCCAGGCATATCAACAGCTGCAGGTGGACGAGGCTACGGCTGATGCACAGACGATTGTTACACACAGAGGTGCTTTTAGGGTGAAGAGACTACAATTCGGGGTTAGCGTCGCACCCGGGATTTTTCAGAACCTAATGGACTCTCTTTTGAAGGGCCTGCCGGGAGTAACGCCATTCTTCGACGACGTGTTAATTTCCGCCCCAACGTCGTCAGAATTCATCGTCTGACTACGAGCAGTGTTGCAAAGGTTTCAGGTGGCAGGACTTAAAGTCAAACGGGAGAAATGCCTTTTGGGGGTGGAGCGAGTGGACTTTTTCGGGTTTACCGTAGATGCCAGTGGCATTCACCTGGCAGCGGAGAAGGTACGGGCAATCTGTGACGCGCCTTCCCCTACGAGTAAGGTGGAATTGCAAGCATTCCTTGGCCTTTTAAATTTCTATCATGCATTTTTACCTCATAAGGCAGCGGTCGCGAAGCCCCTTCATAGACTCCTGAACAAATACACCAAGTGGACTTGGGGCCTGCGGCAGGAAGCAGCGTTCCGGGCGGCTAAGAACTTATTGATTTCTAATGACGTGCTGGCCCATTTTGATGAGTCGCTCCCAGTGGTTTTAGCGTGTGATGCGTCCCCTTACGGGGTAGGGGCCGTGTTGGGCCATGTATTGCCTAACGGGAAGGAGGTTCCGGTGGCTTATTTTTCACAGACTGTCTCGGCAGCTGAACAGAACTATGCCCAAATAGATAAGGAGGGTCTGGCTATTGTAAAGGGGGTCAAAAAGTTCCATGATTTCCTTTACGGCGGGCCCTTTACCATTTTGACCGATCATAAGCCACTGTTGGGGCTCTTCGCACCAGATCGCCAGACGCCACAGGTACTTTCACCCCGGGTCCTTAGGTGGTCAATATTTCTGGCAGGTTATCAGTACTCTCTGGTGTATCGAAGGGGCAAAGCCATGGGGCATACAGATGCGCTGAGTCGCCTTCCACTACCAGAGAGTGGGCCTGACCCCGCCCCGGCTCATGCCATAATGCACCTGGAGGACCTCCCAGAACTGCCCCTCCATGCCAAGGACATTGCAAAATATTCATCTAGGGATCGAGTCATCTCCCGGGTCCTTGAGTAGGTGGGTAGGGGGTGGCCGGAGGCCAAGCCGGGCCCAGAGTTTATGGCATATGTTGAGAAGCAAGTGGAGTTATCAGTGCATAAGGGGTGTTTGTTGTGGGGATGCAGGGTGGTGGTTCCACCACCGCTACGCAAACGGGTCATGGAAGCGCTGCATGAAGCACATCCTGGGGTGGTGCGAATGAAAGCTCTTGCCCGAAGTTATGTGTGGTGGCCCAAGATCGATAAGGAAATTGAGACGTGGGTTCGGGGTTGTGTGCCCTGTCAGGAGTCATGCCCAGCTCCTCCCCGGGCCCCAGGGCAGACATGGGAGGATACCCGGAAACCATGGTCCCGCCTCCATGTAGATTTTGCTGGGCCAGTACGGGGACAAACGTTCCTCATAGTGGTGGATTCCCACTCAAAATGGTTGGAAATTGTACCCGTTTCCACCACGTCCACGGCCGTTATGGTTAGAGCTTTGAGAAAGCTGTTTGCCACTTTTGGGCTGCCTGATACGCTTGTGTCAGATAATGGTACAGCTTTTACGTCAAGGGAGTTCTTAGAGTTCACTCGGAGGTACGGTATCCGACACATACGGTCAGCGCCGTTCCACCCCGCCACTAATGGTCAGGTAGAACGCATGGTGCGTACGGCCAAGGAGGGGCTTAAGCGATTGGGGGATGGGGACTTACAACATCGTTTGGCTCAATTTTTAATCGCACAGCATACCACCCCCTGTACGGGGACGGGTTATAGCCCTGCTGAGCTGCTTATGGGGCAAAAGCTCACCACTTTATTAGATAGGCTTCATCCCGACAGGGCACCCCTTTTACGGCCCAATACAGAGGAAAGGGTGGTACCTAGGGGGTTTTTCCCCAGGGACCCAGTATATGCCGAGAACCATGGTATTGGCCCGGTCTGGATGCCTGGCCATGTGGTACGGGTCAAGGGGCCCACCTCCTATGAGGTTTCCACGGAGCGGGGGACTATCTGGGGACGTCATATCGATCAGTTGAGACGGAGGGTAATCCCTCAAGAGGAGGAGACGGAAGTGTGGGAGTACCCGCACCCCCCAGAGGCAAAGCAGGAACTTGCCCCATCTAGCCCAGTAGGGCTGGGGCGAGAACCGGCAAGGTTGGAAACCCCCGCCAATTTAGAGGCCCGTCAATTTCAGCTGGAGATGGGGCCGGCGGATGTGATCGTGGAACACCCGGTGGTCAATATTCCAGCTACAACCAGGGAGGGGGTCACCTCTCCTGAAAAGACCCTGCCACGCAGGTCGTGCCGAGAGCGGCAGTTGCCCATACACCTTAAAGACTATGTCTGCGGGGCGATTCGAGCTTAGAGGGGAGGAGTGTTGTGTCTTGGGATCGGCTTGGCTAAGCTTCCGGGTTGCTGGCCCCAGTGGGTGGTTTCCAGCTTCTAGCAATTAGTGGCTGGGGCTGGCTGGCTGGGGTTAGGTCCAATCAGCTTTGTTGGCCACTTTCTCCACCCAGTGGCCAACTAGGGAGTAATCTCCATATAGTATATAATCCTGGTCTGTTCCTGGCTCTTCACGCTGGTTCTAGTCCTTTTTTACTTGCTTTTAATATGGAATAAAAAAGAGCTGAAGTTACTTGGAGTCGCCTGGCTTTATTAGAACCCACTACATTTCAAGTACGTATAACAGTGTCTTTGGTAGATGCCCTAGCCACCTCGCCAGACGTAAGCTGCCCCAATGACACAACATCAATCAACAATACAGACGCTTCCAGTGTAGGATCTTCCAACAAGTCAGGAAGGGGGCAGCGACTGAGGGCATCCATGTGGCCCAGGGTTCTTCCGGGCCGATGTACCAATCGATACGAATAGGCGGCTAAGAAAATAGCCCACCTGGTCATCCCGGGGGGAAAGAGTGGCGGGGGTAGGCTTGTCCCCGGCTAGGAGACCCAACAGAGGTTGGTGGTCAGTCACAAGTTCAAAAGTCCGGCCAAACAAATACTCGTGAAATTTTTTAACTCCCGCAATAGCCACTAAGGCTTCCCTGTCCAGCTGACTGTAGTTTCGTTCTGCGCTGGACAGGGTGTGAGAGTAATATGCAATGGGCGCCTCTGACCCATTCGGTAGTCTATGGCTCAGCACAGCGCCCACTCCAAAAGGGGATGCGTCACAAACGAGGACAAGCGGCAAGTTCGAATTGTACTGGATTAGGAAACTGTCCCCCAACAAGAGTCTTTTGACAGCGTTGAAAGCAGCCACCTCTGCCTTGCCCCAAACCCACAGAACGTTTTTTCCCAATAGTCTGTGTAGGGGTTCTGCTACGGTGGCTTTGTTTTTAAGGAACATCATATAAAAGTTCAAAAGTCCCCCAAACGCCTGCAGTCCAGCCTTGGAAGTTGGTGTGGGCGCGTTTTGGATAGCCCTAACTTTGCTTTCAGTGGGGTGGATGCCTGACCCATCAACTCGGTAACCCAAAAATTCTACGGAAGGAACTGCAATCATGCATTTGTTTTTCTTAACTTGCAGTCCCGCTTCCCTAAATTTTAAAAGTACTTGTTGCACTCTATCTCTAAGTTGTGATTCGTTTTGGGCACTGATGAGGACATCGTCAAAATAGGGTACCACACCCGGCAGTCCTTGTAGCAGTCGCTCCATGGTACTTTGAAATAGCCCTGGTGCTACGCTAATCCCAAACAGGAGCCTGGTGCATTTAAAAGCCCCTCTGTGAGTTACGATGGTTTGCGCTTCTGCGGTAGCGTCATCGACCAGCAGCTGCTGGTACGCCTGCGCCAGGTCTAATTTTGCGAATATTTTGCTGGGCCCCAGGGAATGAAGTAAATGGTGAACAACCGGCACAGGATACGCGCTCTGCTGGAGCGCCTTGTTGATTGAACACTTATAGTCGGCGCAGATCCTTATGGATCCGTCCGACTGGACTGGCGTGACAATAGGGGTCTCCCACTTAGTGTGATCTACTGGGACCAGGATCCCTTGCCTAATAAGTTTATCCAGTTCTGCGTCAATTTTGGGTTTTAAAGCAAGTGGCACCCGTCTCGGTTTGAGCCTAATCGGGGCTACCTGAGGGTCTAAATTAAATGAAAGAGGGGTCCCCACATACTTGCCCAGCGCCTCTCCGAAAACATCCTGGAATTCGTGTAGGAGGCTGTCCTTGAGAGACGGTCCGCTGAGACTGTGAACACCCGTGAACCCCATGACAAGGGCTCGGAACCAAACGAGGCCCAGGAGACTCGGTAGCGGCTTGCTGATGATCGTCAGGGGTAGCGATTCTCGAAATTCGCCGTAGGTGATCCGGAACGTGCCCACGCCTTCCACTGGAACTCGGTTTCCTTGATAGTCGAGGAGGCGAACCCGTTGTCGTGACAGCTGGCTTTTCTTGAACGTAGGGAAAAGAGTCTTTAGCGTTGTCCAGGACATGATTGATAAAGCTGACCCGGTATCGATCTCCATTTCGCATGGTTTCCCATCAATTTCTACCCGGGTATATACTTTTTCTTCTGCAGCCGTCCTGGCTTGGCCTATTCTCGTGCTGTAGGCTTCCCGCTTTTGATTTTCGCGCCGTTTTTCAATGCCGCCATTTCTGGTTGGCTGTTTTGAACGCGTTGGCTCTGATTGGTCGTGGCGGTCACATGGCTTGTTACCGCTCGGAAATGGAGCTCTACAGACTCTTGCCAAATGTCCTTTTTTCTCGCAGCGCCTGCAAACGGCGTCTCTGAATTTACAAGTCTGTCTTTTGTGAGCCCCGCCACAGCTAGAACAGTTTTCTCGGCGGCTATTTTGCCCGCTTTTCTTCCTTTCAGTGTGGAAGACGTCCTCGTCTGACTCTTCCTTGGTACTGGTCTGCACTTCTTCTTGGTGTATAGGCGTTAACTTTGGGGTGTCTTTTAAGATTGGACGGTGTAGAGTTTCGGCAGCTTTCGTGGAAGATTTGTGCGCCCTCGCTTTGTCTAGAGCACCAGCTAGGGTCAAGTCTGGTTTCGCGAGTAGACGCCTCTGTAACCGCGTATCTCTAACGCCGCAGATTAGTTGCTCTAGGAGTGCGTCTTCGAGGTCTCGGTGATCGCAGTGCGTTGTGGCTTTCCGTAGGCTCGCCATGTATGCACTGACCGGTTCTCCCTCTTTTTGTACTCGTTGCCGGAACTCATAGCATTGTACAAATTTTGAAGGAACCGGAGTGTAGTGAGCCCTAAGGGTGGCTTGTAGTACGTCCCAGGAGACGGTCTGGACCAGCGTTGGTTCACAGAGGGATTTGGCCATCTCAAAAACGTCGGGCCCGCAGTGGCTCAAGAAGAGAGCTCTCTTTTGGTTCGCTGAAAGACCTTGCATCTCACTGGCCTCCAAGGAACACTCGAACCTGGTCATATACGACCCCCATTTCTCCCGGGCTGGATTGAATGGTTTTGGCGGGACATAGGCAGCCATCGCGGTATGCCTTTCCGTTGTCCGCTTGTCACCCTGGCTGAATCTCCAAGCTCTTTTTGTTAGCTTCTTGTGGCCTCAATCCCACCTTCGTCGCCAATGTTGTAGCGTGGGAATAACAAGAGGCACAAGCAAGCTAGTGACAACAGCGCTTTAATTCAGGGTGAGACTTCAGCAAAGAAACACAGGCAACAGCCTTCCTTATATACAGTTCAGAAACAACCGTTAACCAATCACGAACAGTTCCCAATTCAAATCTCCCACTCAAATAGATACATACATAACAATGTGTATAATGAAGAATCTATTAGGTCAAATCTTAAAGAAATTATGCAACTAATAGAATAGAAATAAGACATTTGCAATGTTATCTGAAATTTATTTCCATAATCCGAAGGGAATAGCATTAAAGATAAACACTGATTTCTCCAAAATAGGTAGTGTCTCTATATGTTTCAAACTTTATAAATAGCTTTTAAATGAGAATCAGAATCCTATTTGCTTGCGTTAATATACAATTTTTAAAAGAACAAAACAGTATAAGTAGATAATAATCACTTGTTGAACAGGGTGATATTAATGCAGATACCAATTTGTTTATAATGTAAGTCAAAATTCAGTTAGTATGAGACTAGTATAGGCACAGATGGGGTTTTAGATGTCAATTGTTGTGTTTGCAAAATGGAGAAGAGGAAGTTTCCATTTGTGGAAAGCTCAAAAAAAGGAAGAGGCTCATTCTGAAGAACTACAGCAGAGTTTATGAGTTTATTATCCTTCTACTTGCCCTTTGTTCACTTTATTTATTTTTAAATATTTATGAGTTCTATATATTGAGAAGATAGATAGGAATAACATTTGGAATAGTTTTCTTTTTATTTTGCTTTCTATAACTGCTCTGTGACTGTTAAAAATAAATTTAGGTTGTAAATGTCTTTTAATCTTTTACTGTAGTAGTTTCAATTTCAGTACAGGTATTTATTTTTCTATGACTGCAATAAATTTGAATTACTGTGATAGTTCATTAATGAAATATAAAAATTTGGCTTAAAATTCTTCATTGACTATTTCAATGAAACTAGAACGAATTACCCTATTTTCCATAGAAATATCACTTCAAATAATGCAAATGTAAATACAGTGACCACAGACTTCAATGGATAGTTAGAACTGCAGAAAAAACAATTGCTACCAGCCTGTCTTCCATTGAGGACCTGTATACTGCACAAGCCAGAAAGAGGGCTGTGAAAATGTCTACAGACCAGGGGTGAAATGCTCCCGATTCGGACCGGCTCGGGCGAGTAGGTAGCGATGATGGCCGGTGGTTCAGAGAACCGATAGCAATGGCAGCTGGAGGCTCCACCCACCTGCCCCATTCCCTGGAGTCAGGGAATGCACCATTCCCCTTGCTGCGGAGCCGCTGCTGGCTCGTCCTTCGCTACGCAGTGTATCCTACTGCTCATCTTTCTCCCGTGGCTGGCTGTCAGGGAAGGCAAGCACCCGAAAGTTACTAGAGTCGCTCACTCTCCTTCTTGAATGAGCCGCTCTGGTCCACGCGCCAGGTGCACAAGCACACACCGTTTATTTAATTCAGCGGCAGGTTGGGTGTGTGCTTGTGCAGCCGGCGCATGGACCAGAGCGGCTCATTCAAGGAGAGTGAGTGACTCCGGTATCTTTTGGGCAATTGCCTTCTCTGACAGCCAGCTGTGGGAGAAAGGTGAGCAGTAGGAGTCAGGGAATGGTGCATTCCCCGACTCCTGGGAATGGGGTGGGTGGGCGGAGCCGCGTGGTGAAGGGCGAGCAGGCAGCGGCTCCACGGCAAGGCCAGAGTTGGGGAATGGTGCATTCTCCGACCCCGGGGAATGGGGCGGGTGGGCAGAGCCACGGGAGAAAGGTAAGGACACGCCGGCAGAATAGAAATTTAAAAATTTTTCCCTACCGGGTTCTGTGGGCATGGCTTGGTGGGAGGGGGTCTTGTGACTGAGTGGATGTGGCCACGCCCACTCAGTCACAGGACACCCCCCCACCAAGCCATGCCCACAGAACCGGTAGGGAAATTTTTTTAGATTTCACCCCTGCTACAGACCCCTCACATCCTGGACATAAGCTGTTTCAACTTCTTCCTTCAAGATGACACTATAGGGCCGTGATGGTGAACCTATGGCACGGGTGCCACAGGTGGCACGCGGAGCCATATCGGTGGGCACGCGAGCTCAGCTCCAGCACACATGCGTGCGCCAGCCAGCGGATTTTCGGGCCCACCAGAAGTCAGAAAACACATTGTTTCTGGCCTCTGGAGGCCTCTGGGGCGGGGGGAAGGCCGTTTTTGCCCTCCCCAGGCTCCTAGAAAGGCTCTGGAGCCTGGGGAGAGCAAAAAACGGGCCTACTGGGCCCACCGTGCCATCACGTGCCAAAAACGGGGGAAGCATGGCGGGGCGGGGCACATAGAATTATGGATGTGGGCACACATGCGTGTGACCCCACTGCACTCCCCCCGCTTTTGGCACCCGATGGCAAAAAGGTTAGCCATCACTGCTATAGGGCATTGCATGCCAAGACAACTAGACACAAGGACAGTTTCCCTCCTCCCCCATGCCATCACTCTGTTAAACAACTAATTCCTACAACACTGTCAAACTACCTAGGAGGGCTGTATTACTATTATCCTTCTCATCTTTCCTATTACCTATTTCCTTATCTTCTAACTATAACTTTGTTGCTTGTATCTTACGATTTACATTAATTGTTTTATTTTGTTCTAGTATGATTGATTACTTATTTAGTATACTATGACTATCACTAAGTGTTGGAACTTATGATTTATGATGAATGTATTTTATGATGGTTATGATCATGATTTATCACTTGTTGCTTGTATGCACACTGAGAGCTTATGCACCAGAGACAAATTCCTTGTGTGTCCAATCACACCTGGCCAATAAAAAATTCTATTCTATTCTATTCTATTCTATTCTATTCTATTCTATTCTATTCTATTCTATTCTATTCTATTCTAGTCTAGTCTAGTCTAGTCTAGTCTACTCTACTCTACTCTACTCTACTCTACTCTACTCTACTCTACTCTATTCTATTCTATTCTATTCTATTCTATTCTATTCTATTCTAGGGATTTATTAATCTCACTAATTGAGATCTTCATCAATACGCCAAGTATTTTATTTTAAACTACAAATGCTGTAAAATAATATGTGCTACTCTTTTTAGAGTAATCACATCAATCTATCAGCAATTTCTGGCTTTACAATTTGCAGTCAAGGAAATCAATGAAAATCCTGAGATCTTACCTAACCATACTTTGGGCTTCCATATCTACAATGGCTATTTTAGTCCAAGTTGGACCTATCGTGCCTCATTGGAACTGTTCTCTACTCAGGACAGATTCATCCCTAAATACAGCTGTGACATGCAGAATATGCCAATTGCCGTCATTGGAGGACCAACTGCTGCAGTTGGGGCTCATATGTCAACCATCCTGTCCCTTTACAAGATGCCACAGGTATACTGCTTGCTTGGAACATTGGACTTTTATTTATTCATACAGTATTTAAATGGATATAGTTATTTTATGATGCAGGACCCAATCTGGGTTGGTCACCGGGACCAGATATTTTGTCTTCTGAGCTTTTGGACTCATGCTGGAGCCCATCTTCAGGGATTTTTTTTGGCTGCTTTGAGCTGTTCTCTGTGTGGTATTTATATGGTGGCTATTGTGTGTAGCTTTTTAGATGTAGATCGAGTTGTTGCTGACTATTAAGTCATTGGTTGTTGTTTCCTTGTGCTGCAAAGCCCCTACCTCCTAAGTATTTGATAAGCTGGAGATAAATCAGCACTCCTGTTGATTGACAAAGGGCCTGCTTCCCAGGTTTCAATCACTTCCCTGGCTGTTTTTGTGCCTGCTCTTCCAACAATCTTAGTAGCTGCAAAATTGAATGTATGCCCTTATTTATTGCAAGGTGAGGCTTCCAATGAATTTGGGTCTCCTTGTCTGACAGCTTCCTTGTGTTCCTGCAGTCTGGTGGTTAGCTTCCTCCCCGTCTGTCCTACATAGTCACAGGGGCAATCCATGCAGGGGATCCGATTGATTACATTGGAAGTATCTCCCACCTCCAAGCGATCGTTACAGTGCATAATATGTCCTTGTATGGTAGCCTCTGGGTGGTGTGTGGTGCCCACTTGCAGATATTGGAAGCTGTGTTCTACTGCTATCCAAAATGTTTTTGATGTATGGCAAGGTATGGCATAACAGAACACTATACAGCAGGCTGAGAACCCACTGTAGCACCCAGAAACTCAAACAATTGGAGAGCAGGTACCTACATGAACAATTCAGGCAGAATGGGTATCCACAATCAATTGTTACAAGATTTCTGTGCAACACAGTGGGGAGAGAAAGGAAGAAACAAAGCACAACAGGGGTGAAATGCTATCGGTTTGCACCGGTTTGGGTAAACCAGTAGTAATAAAAGCTACTGGTTCAGGCGAACCGGTAGTAAAAAAAGGCTACTGGTTTGTCTGAACCGGTATTTCCAACGATCAGCTGTGCAATTTAGAATCTAAATTGTACGGCACAGCTGTTCCCCCCCTCGCTGTTCCATTTACCTTCTTAAGGCTCCTTTTTCCATGTGAAGCGCATGTTTGGTGCGCACTGCGCATGCGTGCATATACAGCATGCATTTGGTGCACACTGTGCATGCACATGCAGCATGTGTTTGGCATGCACTGCACATGCACATGCACGCACGCAAGGTGCATTTGGCATGCACCGTGCATGCGCAGGCAGTGAACTGGTGGCAAACCGTGGAGGATTTCACCACTGAAGCACAAGACATGCTGTATAGTGTTCTGATGCAACTCTTTTTGTGTGACAGTGGATGGTTGCTGTTGTATGGGATGTTGATGGCCTTGCAATAAACTGTGGTTTCTAGGCTTCTATTTTCTTGTCTGTTGACAAGCACATCTAAAAAAGCAATAGTTATTGTATACTGCTGTGAATGAACTAAAAGGATGCCTTTCTTAGAAGTGATATCTCTATGTACTGAAAAGAAACTTAGCAGAATAACAGAGATGGAAGGGACTTTGGAGGTCTTCTAATCCAACCCTCTGCTCAAGCAGGAAACCCTATACCATTCCACACAACTGGCTGTCCAGTTTCTTCTTAAAAGCCTCCAGTGATGGAGCACCCACAACTTCTGAAGGCAAGCTGTTCCACTGATTAATTGTTCTCATAAATTTCTAAGGAAATTTCTCCTTAGTTCCAGGTTTCTTCTCTCCTTGATTAGTTTCCATCCATTGTTTCTTGTCTTGCCTTCTGATGCTTTGGAAAATAATTTGATCCCCTCTTCTTTGTGGCTACTCCTTAAATATTGGAATGCTGCTATCATGTCACTCCTAGTCCTCCTTTTCACTAGACTAGACACTCAATTCCTGCAACGGTTCTTCATATGATTTAGCCTCCAGCCCCCTAATCATCCTTGTTGCACTTTTGTGCACTCTTTCCAGAGTCTCTACACCTTTTTAAAAAATATGGTAACCAAAATGGCATGCAGTATTCTAAGTGTGGTCTTACTAAAGCTTGATAAGGTGGTACTAATACTTCACATGATCTTGATTCTATCCCTTTGTTAATGCAACCTAGGATTGCATTTTTAAAAAGCATGCCACATATACTGACTCATGTTTTTAGTGTTCTGGTTATGTCATTAGGTCTAAAATAATTTTGGGGAGCAGTTCAGTACTAACGTCAGATGCCAAAGAGGACCGTGGATACATCCATATCTGTTAATAGTTTAATAATCTATTAATTATGATTATTTGCCATGAATTTAGTGTTGAATCTTAGTGACTAAATATGTAGATGCTGTCCATGGCAATGTATCCCTAACCTGGTCGTTCAAGTCTTCCGATGGTGTACCCATTGCAACTGTGACAGAGTCTATTCCACTTGCTGGTGGTCATCTTCTTTTTCTCTTGTCTTCCATGTTATCCAGCATTAGAGTTTTCTCCAGAAAGCTAGGTCTTTATATAATGTGTCCAAAATAGGATATTTGAATCTGATCATTTGTACCCAATTTCTTTTGATTATCCATTTGTTTGTTTTCTTGACTCTCCATGTTATTCACAATATTGACATTGGCATCCTTCAGCCTCAAAAGACTATGGTATCATGCTCTGGAAAGAGGTCCTGAAACAGCATCTAGTGTGACTAAAAAGGCCAATTCGAGAATGGCAATCCCTTCCACACTGAGGGCAGATACATTCTCTCCCCTGCCCAGCCCCCAGATTTCGCTGGTTCTGGGACTGCCTCTTTGCCTCAGCCTGCTGAATAAGTGTCTCTTCAAATTGGAGAAGGCCATGCTGCGACATTAGCCTCCAAGCTGAACGATTGGAGGTCAAGGTTTCCCAGTTGTTAATGTCCATTCCCAGGGCCTTTAGGTCCCTCTTGCAGTTATCCTTATATCGCAGCTGTGGTCTCCCTCTGAGGCGCTTTCCCTGCACTAATTCTCCATACAGGAGATCTTTTGGAATCCGACCATCAGCCATTCTCACGACATGCCCAAGCCAGCGTAGACGTTGCTGTTTCAATAGTGTATACATGCTAGAGATTCCAGCACGTTCCAAGACTGCGCTATTTGGAACTTTGTCCTGCCAGGTGATGCCAAGAATACGTTGGAGACAGCGCATATGAAAGGTGTTCAACTTTCTCTCCTGCCATGCGTAAAGGGTCCAAGACTCACTGCAATACAAGAGTGTGCTCAGGACGCAGGCTCTATAGACCTGGATCTTTGTATGTTCCGTCAGCTTCTTATTAAGCCTCTTTGTAAATCTGGAAAATGTGGTGGCTGCTTTACCAATATGTTTATTCAGCTCAGTATCTAAAAAGAGAGTGTCAGAGATAATTGAGCCAAGGTACACAAAGTCATGGACAACCTCCAGTTCTTGTGCAGTGATTGTAATACAGGGAGGTGAATTCACATCCTGACCCATGACTTGTGTTTTTTTCAGGCTTGTTGCTAGTCCAAAGTCTTGGCAGACCTTGCTAAATACATACATACATACATACATACATATATATATATATATATATATATATATATATATATATATATATATAAAATATTTAAAAATATATTCACAATATATGTTCTGCCTTATTCGTATGATGCAAAAAAAATCACGTTCATGAAATGCATATTGGACAATTTAATAGATTGTCTGGGGCAAACTATCTAGAAGATTATTTTTGTTGATTCAGTTTTGCCTAAGGAGCAATGCACTATTGTACAGTAGATTCCCCAATGCAAAAACAAACTAGACTAGGTCTAGTAAAACATTTGTTTTCCAGGTGAATTCCAAATCATCAAAGCTTAGAAAGAATGTGGGAACATTCTGGTCCATTAACATGCCCTAAATTCCTATGTAAAGTATGGCTGGATTCAAACTTCGAAATTGGAATTTGAGTTTAATTTATATTCCTGGGACACTTAAAAATATGAGACTGAGTATGCATCCTCCCAACTCATTATTTCTATACGTTTAGATCATATATAGCTATACTCCAGAGAGAAGAGGGGAAAAGGAAGCTGTTTTATACCAACAAATGTTCCCAAATATCAACTATCAGTACAAAGGAATTCTCCAATTGCTACTGCACTTTAAATGGACATGGATTGGTATAATTTCTTCAAAGAATGAGAATAGTGAGAATTTTGTACATGATGTAGTAGCCATGTTTTCCCAAAGAGGTATTTGCTTTGATTTCATTGAAGGCATTCCAGAAACAACGTATTCAAATAGCATTTTTGACTTTATGGAAGATGGAATTAAAATATACAAGGTGATTATGAGAAGCACCACTAATGTAATAATAATCCACGGGGAAATTGGTGACATGATTCTTTTCAGAACATTCCCCATTATTTTCAGATTGCAGGGAATAGAGCTATGGACAAAAGTTAAAGTCTGGGTTATGACAGCACAAATAGATTTCATTTCACTTCCCTTCATAAGGAATGAGGACATAGACTTCATCCATGGTGCTCTCACTTTTGCAATTCATTCAAACAAAGTGTTCAGATTCCGGGAATTTGTTCAGATGAGAAACCCTGACTTTGACAAAGAGGATAGCTTTGTCAAGCTCTTCTGGAAAAATGCATTTGAATGTTCATTCCCCAAATCTGTGATAAATGATGAAGAAGAAGTAGTCATGTGCACTGGAAAAGAGAAACTGGAGACTCTTCCAACATCTGTGTTTGAAATGGACATGACTGGCCACAGCTACAGCATCTACAATGCAGTCTACTTGGTAGCGCATGCTTTGCATGCCATGCTGTCATCTGCAGTCACATTCAGAACAGAAAACCACAAAGCCAAACTTTCTTTTCTGAAACAGCAATTCTGGAAGGTAAAGTCCTAAACCAGGGGTGTCAAACTCGATTTCATTGAGGGCCACATCAGGATTGTGTTTGACCTTGGAGGACCGGGGTGGGCATGGCCAGGGTGGGTGTGGCCAATTTGACGTCACTCATGTCAGGGCACGTGGTGGCCCGAGTGCTTTGCCAGCAAAAACGAGCTCCTTAGCTCCATTTTTGGCTACAACGGCCTCTTGCAACCCGCTGCCAGTGAAAATGGAGCTTGCAAGGGCTACCTGTGGCCCTCCCGAGCTCCATTTTCACTGGCATAGGCAACACAGGCCGGTCCTTTGCTATTTCCAGGGTGGCCCCATGGGCCAGATCTAAGCACCCCATGGACCGGATCTGGCCCCCAGACCTTGAGTTTGACACCACTGTCCTAAACCAACAGAATTCAAAAGCTTTTTCAGTTTTACATCTATCTATAGCTATAGCTATAGCTATAGCTATAAACTATTCTAAAAATACGAGTTCCAGGTATATTAGTAAAGAAAGAAGCAGACATCCTGCAAACTTAAAATTTTAAAATTTTAAAAGAATTAAAATTTTATTTTACTGGGACTTCCGGTGTTGCCGTGGACCATCGCTGACAGTCCTTTGAAGACCGCCAGCCCAGTTGTCTGTAAAGAGCCGTTTCGGAGGTTTGAAACGGCTCGAAAAAACTCCGACCCAAGAGGACGTCGTGAGGAGAGCCGGCGGCACAAGGTAGAGTCCCCTGTGAGACCCCCAGAGCGTTTTTTTGGCATTTCTGGGGTGTTAACAGGGTGGGACTCCCTATTCAAGCCGCTGAAGCTCCGGACAGCTGGGAAACTCTGCAAACGGCAGAGCAAGATAGCGCGGCAGCTTCTTTCATCACCAAACAATTAAAGAAAAAGTTCTGGACTTCCTTTTAAACTGCAAGTATTTAAAGTTTTTTTTTGAAGTATTTGGACGATTAAAGCAACTTGAAACAGAAAAGGAAAGTGTGGGGGGAAAAATGGCGCTTGCTTCTAGTGAAGAGCAGCTGAAAGCGAAAGTAATTTGAGCTGTGTATCTGGTTACATTCTATCAGTTACAAATCCGGCTGGAAGGAAAAGAAAAATAGCAAAAAATAAAAGAAAATAAGAAAAAAAAGTATCAAGTGATTGTTTTAGACCTGACTGAATTTGGAGAATCTTTTGGGAAAAGTTGTTAGAATTTGTGGAAAAGGAAGATCTGTAAGAGGCAAAATGGCAACAAAGCAAGCAGGGGGGGATTCCCCCACTCATAAGCAGAAGCAGCCTCAAACAGTGCAGCTGCAAACTCAGACAAAGGAAGAAAGCTACTATGACCGCATCATTAAAGAAATTCAAAGATCAGAGCAGGAGGTCAAAGAATTGTTCAAGAGAAATATGAAGCAGTTAAACAGGATATTCAAACAGTTGCTAAAGGCCTGTCTGAGGTAGTGTTGCAGATTGACAAAAAAGTGGATAACCTTGCCTCAGAGATGGAGACTAAATTTAGAGCCTCTGATTCAAGAATGATTGAAATTGAAGAAGTTACACAAAAAATGCAAAATGAGATTACTATGATGCAATTTCGCTCAATGGAATATGCCATCAGACTGAGAGGTGTGAAAGAGAACACCAGGGAAGATCTTAGGAAAATTTGTGCAGAGGCTTTGGCAGTTATGTTGAAAGTAGAACCAGATGTGGTTCTGTGCAAGATTGACAAGGTCTACAGAGTTAACTCTCGTGTGGCGGTACAAAGGCAACTGCCTAGAGATGTGGTGATATATTTTACAGACAGAAGAATGAGAAATGAAATTTTGCAAAATTCCTTTGTTACAACTGTTCAAGTTGATGGAAGTGAGATTGGAGTTTTTAAAGAATTACCACCCAAAATGTTAAGAGATAGAAAGGATTTTGGATTTTTGGTGGCAGAATTGAAAAGACAGAATATACAATTCAGGTGGGATGCTCCAATAGGTGTAATACTGAGGCTGCGAGGAGTGAGATACCGCCGTAATACTATTGAAAAAGCAGAAGAATTTTATTATAACGTTTTGAAAGCGGGCTCTCCTCCTCCACGCACATCTTCACCAATAGATAAGGAAGCCCAATTACAAGCTGAGTTTGATCAAGAAACAGAAGCAAAAATAAGGCAGTCGCAAAAGGAGGCAAGAGAGATAATGGGAGCAGTAGGTGGTGTTGTGGTTGACCCTTTTGCACCATTTGAAGCTTCTCCTTTGGAAGAAATGTCTAAAACCATCACAGAGGAGGCGATGGCTCTTGAATTGACAACATCCAAAATGGAAGAGCAACGCATAACCAGAGCGATGTCTAAACAAATGAGGAAACAGCAGCAAGAATATATTAAGCCACAGCGTGAAAAAAGAACCAAAGATAAGCAACAAGCTGAAGTCATGGGAGGAGCTAAACCGAAGATTACTACTGTAGAAAAGAATCTTTAACAATTGCTCTCAAAACTTCAGACAGGGTCAAATGGCACTTAAATTTTTGTCTTGGAATGTTAATGGATTGAACTCTCCACAAAAAAGAAGGAAGATATTTCATTATTTGAAACAATTTCACAATGATGTTATTTGCTTACAGGAGACTCATATAAAATTGCAAGATCAGAAATATTTGATAAATTCAAGATTGGGAACGCAATTTGTTGCTTCAAATTTGGAAAAGAAGAATGGAGTGGTGATATATATAAATAAAAGACTTGTAGCTAAAACTATAGAAATAGACAAAGATGGAAGATATATTGCAATTGAAATCATTACAGATAATGGACCAATTTTGTTGGTCGGAATATATGCTCCAAATCAGCAGCAGGAAAATTTTTATAAGTTGCTTCATTTAAAAATTTTGGAATGGAACTATTTAACTATTATAATAATGGGTGACTGGAATGGAGTAATCCAACCTAAAATCGATAAAAAAACTACGGCCAAATTAGGGATTAAATTACCACAAGCTTTTTTTGAACTGAAAGAGGATTTGGAATTGAAAGATATCTGGAGAATTCGAAACCCAAATGAATTGGATTTTACTTTTTACTCAGACAGGCACAAATCCTTTTCCAGGATAGACTTTTTCCTCTTAACTACTAACTTACTTTCTAAAGTAAAGAAAATAAAGATATTTCCTAGAACTTTGACTGACCACAGTCCGGTCTGGATGGAAATCGAGATGAGTAAAAGAGAAAGAAGATCCTGGAGATTAAATGAGAATTTATTTAGATATGAAAAAAAATATAATTGAACTTAAAAAGCATTTAAAGGAGTTTTTTAAACTGAATTTGAATAAAGGTACCCCTATTGAAATAGTTTGGGATGCAAGCAAAGCATATATGCGGGGAGTACTAATTCAAATGAACTCTAAACATAGACAGAATCAGCAGAAGAAGAGACTACAATTGGAATGTGAGATAAAAAAGAAAGAACAACAACTGATACAAAAACCAACAGATGGAAAATTGCAAATGGCCATAAAACTTTTGAAGGATCAATTTCAAATGCTTATAGCAGACCAAACGGCAACTAATTTACAATTTGCAAAGCATAATACTTTTACTAATGCTAACAAACCGGGCAGGTGGTTGGCGTACACTTTGAGGAAACAAGCATCTACACGAATTATTGATAGCACTGAATATGCTGGCAAAGAAGTTTATCAACAAGAATTAATTAAAAAAGCCTTTTTGGAATATTATACTAAGTTATATGCTAAAGATAATATACAGAATATTTCTATAGATGAATATTTAGAAAACAAGAGAGTCTCAAAAATTTCAACAACTCAAAAGAAAAGTCTGGAACAACTGATAACAGTTGAGGAGATCAGTTTCGCTATAAAACAATTAAAAACAGCTAAAGCTCCAGGGACGGATGGCCTAACGGCAGTTTATTATAAAACTTTACAAGAGGAAATGATTGAGCATCTCAAAGACTTATTTTGTAATATACAATTAGGAGGTAAGATACCTTCCTCATGGAAAACAGCTTTTGTCTCATTGATTCCGAAAGAAGAATCAGGTCTCAAGAAACCAGAAAATTACAGACCAATATCTCTATTAAATACAGATTATAAAATCTTTGCAAAAGTATTAGCCAACAGATTGATGCCAGTTATCCAAAAGGTAATTCATCATGATCAAGCAGGATTTATTGAAGGCAGATATATGAAGGAGAATGTCAGGCAAGTTATAGACTTAATGGACTATCTAGATAAGAATAAACAGAT
>WNWU01004612.1:2632-14780 GCA_012654045.1 Ptyas mucosa | reverse complement strand
TTGCAGTTTTCCCCATTTTCCCAAGTCTGTTTCTATCTGATTTTTCAGCATATAATTATCTTCTTTAATCGTTGCACACTTTGCTGTTAATTGTATTCCCAAATACCTTACTTTTTTAGTAATCTGGATATCTAGTTTCTCCACTAAATCTCTTTTCTGTTTCTCTGTAATATTTTTCACCAATATCTTTGTTTTATCTTTATTAATTTTCAATCCTGCCACTTCTCCATATCTCTTTATTTGTTCTACTAATTTAGGACCTACTTCTAATGGTTCCTCTAATATAAACACTAAATCGTCTGCAAATGCTTGTAATTTATACTCTTCTTTTTTAATTTGTGTCCCCCTTATCTCTCTATTTTGTCTTATATTTCTAGTTAACACCTCTAGGGTCAACACAAATAACAATGGGGATAGAAGACATCCTTGTCTTGTCCCTTTCATAATATTAACTTTCTCTGTCATATCTCCATTTATTATTACCTTTGCAAATTGTTTACTATAAATTGTCTCAATCATCTTTATGAATCTTCCCCCAAACTCCATAATCTGTAGTTGTTTTGTCATAAATTTTCAATTCACATTATCAAAAGCTTTTTGCGCATCTAGAAACATCAATGCCATTTGTTTTTCTGGATGTGCCTCATAATATTCTAAAACATTCAAGATCATTCTCATATTATCTCTAATTTGCCTCTTTGGTAAAAAACCATTTTGGTCTGCATGTACAAATTCATTTAATAACCTCTTCAGTCTATTCGCCATTATTGATGCAAATGTTTTATAATCCACGTTTAACAAAGATATCGGTCTATAGTTTTTAATTTGTTGTAAGTCTGTATCATCCTTTAGTATAAACGTAATATATGCCTCTGTCCATGAGTCAGGTATTTTTGCATTCACTAGAAGGTCATTAAATACTTCCAGCAATATATTACTTAGTACATCTTGAAATGTTTTATACAGTTCTGCTGGTAATCCATCTGGACCTGGTGTTTTGCCATTCTTCTGTTTTTGATGCTTTCTATCACCTCCATCATCGTTATCCTTCCCTCTAAAGCTTCCTTATACTCTTCTGGTATTTTTTGTAGGTCAGTGTTTTCTAAATATTGCTTAATCTTCTCTTCTGATGTTCTCTCTTGTTCATAAAGTTTCTTGTAGTATTTCTGTACCACTTTTTTCTTTTCCTCATTTCAATAACATAGCTGTCCTTCTTCATCTATTAATTGATTGATCAATTTCTTCTCCTTCTCCTTTTTCATGTTATATGCCAACCATCTACCTGGTTTATTAGCATTTTCAAAAAAAGTTTTGTTTAGACATCTTTATTTTATAAGCCAAATCTTCTTTTTCAATTAAATTCATTTCATGTTTCTTCAAATCCATTTGGTTTTTGATCCTCTTATTTTGCATATTGTTTTGTAGTTCCATCTCCAATTTCTTATATTCTTCTTCCAATTTTTTCTGTGTATATCTTTTCTTTTTGTTTCTTTTTCTCACATAAGTCATTGCCAATCCTTGGATGTATGCTTTTGCTGTGTCCCATCCATTTTGTAGTGAAGTATCTTCCTTTCTATTTTCCTTAAAAAAGAAACCCAATTCTTTCTCTACAGATTGTTGAAACTCTTTTTCATTTAAAATTGTCTGATTCAATGTCCATCTTAATGTCTTTCTTTGTCCCTTCCATATAGTTATAATCGGGTTATGGTCCGCCCATATACTTGTTTCAATATTTATGTCTTGTACATTAACTAATAAATCATTTGTCATCCACATCATGTCTATTCTAGACCATAACATATGTCTATTTGAGTAGAAAGTATATTGTTTTTCTTTCAAATGTCTTTCTCTCCAAATATCTTTAATATCTATTTCCCCTGCCATTGTGAAAAAGGCCTTTGGGAGAGTTTTTCTGGGTTTCTTATTGATTTTTGTTGTTTTATAGTCCCAATCTACTTCTCTTATCGCGTTGTAATCGCCCATTATACAAATGTTATCATGCTCATATTCTATTATTTTCCTGTGCAATTTTCCATAAAATTCTTCTTGTTTATCATTTGGTGCATACATCACCACCAACAATATTTGTTTATTATTCATTGTTACTTCCACCATTAAAATCCTCCCTTCTTCATCCGCGTATATTTGTTTAGAGTCTAATTTCTTTTTAATGTATAGTACTACACCGCTTTTTCTTTGATATGTCAATGCAGTAAACAAATCACCCAGTTTTGGATACTCCAATAATTTTCTATGATGTTTTCTAATATGAACTTCTTGTAGGCATACTATGTCCATTTTTAATTTCTCCAGTTTATTAAGAGTTCTTTTCCTTTTTATCACCGAATTTAAGCCATTGATGTTTATTGATATTGCTTTTATTTCTTCTTCCATTTTTTACTTGTTACTAGTTTTTGTTGATCTTGTCGTTCTTATCTCTCTTTGATCCTTAGGCTCTTTTGCCCTTGACCCTTCTCTCATTGCCTTTTCTTCTTGCTCTTTTGTCATCTCTTTTTTTTGGTCTTCTTTTTCTTTCACTGCTTCATCTTGGGCTTTTGTATCTTTTCCTTCTCTCAATCTTTGCTCTTCTTGGGTTCCCAGGTATTCATTGTAAAATAATTCCACTTTTTCTATTGTATCTAATCTGTCTTTGTGCTTGCCAGTAAACCATTATTTCTTCTGGTATTAACCATCTAAAATTTACTCCTTTCTGTATTAAGAGTTTTGTCAAAAACTGGTATTCTTTTCTCAGGTTTCTTCCTCTTCTAGGTATCTGTTTCAACACCACAATCTCTTTATCTTTATATTTTATTGGTGTGTTTCTTGCTACCTGTGATATTTCTGATTTTATTGCTTTCCTGGTGAATCTGACATGCACTTCTCTTGGCAATTTATTTCTCATTGCATATCGAGTATGAACTCTATGTCAGCGACCTAAGTTGCATTTTTTCATCGCTGCCATAATCAAAGAGAAAAGGAAAAAAAAACCAGAGCTAGCAGTAACAGTTTGAAATTTAGTGCTTGGCATTTGATATAGTGTTCTTCTCCCCCTCCCTTAATAGATAGGGTTACCCAGGTGATGAAGGGAGGGGGACATTCCTGTGATCTGAAGTAGTGGGCAGAAGAGACTGACTTGGAAGATGGCCAATGGGCATTGAGATATTGTGAGGCAGAAGGGGAGGGGTTTGGTTTCAGAGAATCAGTTTTGGCTGCATATGAGTTTAGGTCGGATCGTAAATTCTTTAATAAATGAGAGATTCATCAAAGACTTTGTGTTTGAGAATGAAATTTATTTGAGATTACACCGAAACCTGACACTCTATATATCTCGTCGATCTCATTTAATATATTTTCCTTGGGTTCCTCCATCACTTCCACCAGTATCTCCGCCACCACTTCCGCCAGGTTTTCTCCCTTCTCTTCTTCTATATTTTGGAATCTCAAGTAATACTCTGCCCTGTCCATTTCGAGAGACACAATTTTTCCCCCCAGATTTTTATCAGCAATTGTAAGTCTATCATCCATTTCCTCCATTTTTTTTCTGTTGAATCTGCTTTTTCCTTTACTTTCTGTAACCTTTCTTCATTCTCTCCCATCATCGCCTTTACTTCTTTAAGTTCTCCTTCTACCTTTTCCATTCTTTCTTTAAAATCATAATGGAAGGGTAAAATGTATCATATTTTTTAGTTCCAGTTGCATAACCATGGTATCCAATGTCCTCTGCCCTGCAGGACTTGTGATTGGTGTTGTGGAGGGTAGCTGTGTCGTTGTCTTCTTCATCTTATCCCATCTTATACCGTATGGACAACCAATTTTGTAATCCAAATGGTAGTTTAATTTGTAATCCAAAGTACCTACTCCACCCCGTTGAGTGAATTGGTTAAAAATAAAAATCAAAAAAAGTCAAGAAACTCCATCACACCCCAAAAAACCTCTCGCCTTCAACCAAAAGGAAGAAGTTTAAAAAAAAAGCCCAAGAGAAAAAAAAAGAAAAAGAAAAAAGAAAGACCAAAAAGAAAGGTAAAACGAAAAAAACAATCCCCCAAAACAAACCCAAAAGCTTCTGATTCTTCAGGTTCTTCTCACCTTAATCCAATTTTTTATGTATCCACAAAATTCCAACACTCAAAAAACCAACCAGCCACAAAAAAAAAGCAACGAAATAGAAATGGTGAAGAGAAAAAAGAGCACAAAAATTTAATCCAATCAATGCCAATAGATCAAAAGGAAAAAGAAAAAGGGGGGGAGAGAGAAGAAGAAGAAGAAATGGATCACCAACAATATTCCAATAGTAATAAAGTCCTGGGCCCCAGAAGAGGGGGAAAAAATCAAAAAAACAACCAACAAAAAACAGTAAAGAAAAAAGAACTATATTCACTAAAATTAAAGAAAAAGTAAAGGCCAAGACTGCCCCAATAGAAAAAAGAGGTTCCCCCCAAAAAACCTGTTATTTTACTTCAATTGTCTTGTTCTTGTTTTTATTTCAAAAGTTTCAAAGAATTCACTCTTTTATGTTTCTGTTAGAACTAACAGTCTCAATACGCAATTCTTTGTCAAACACAGCTGTTTCTTATCAGACCAAGCTACAGTCTCAAGGCCAGTCTTCTGTCAGTTTATTTGAAACAATGTCTTTTTCATTTTCACTCAGATAAAAGGGAGAGAAGAAAAAAAAATAGAGACACTTTTAAAGTTCCTTCAATAATTTCCACTCAGTCTTATTTTTTAGTATAAATCCATAAATCCAAAATTTACAAACACTCAATCTGGCTTCGTATTCTTATTTTCTTGTTTCCCCCATCAATTTTATTACTTCTTTTAATTCATTTCTTCCACTTGGGCCAATACACTTTCTTCGCCGCTAATCAGCTGAAGGTGGAGAGCTGACACACGCCCCACTCTCTGCTCTTATCTTTTCGCCCTTCACTTCCTTCAAAGTGCTTTTCGGGGTTTATAAAACTAAGACTTCAAATTGCCAAAAAAAGAAAAACATACTAACTTCTCACCCAAATGAATCCATTTCTTCTCCGCTTCCATTGTGGCCATCCCGACTTTGCTGCAGCTTCAGTGGCTGCTTTCTTGATCGTGCGGTTGAAAGGCTACTTCTGACTAGCCAGGGAATTGCGTTTTCCCTGCGTTAGCCAGTCCATGCCTTTCTTGCTCACCGTCCCTCCGAGACAGTTTCTGGTCAATAAAGACCCCCAAACAATCTAGATATCAGTGTTTTCTCAGGAGTGAGAAAAACATTGTACTGTTGCGACGTTGGCCACGCCCCTTCCCCTGTTTTGTTCTTATCTTTAAGTTCCAGAGTCAGTCTGTCCATTTCCGCACAAGTTAATATTTTAGCTAACACTTCTTCTTCTGTGAGGGGTTTCTTTATTTTTCCATTTTTGTGCAAAAGCCAATCTTGCTGCTGTTAAAATATGTAACATTAGATAATTGTACCCTTGTTGTAGTTGCCTTCTATGATGCCCAGTAAAAAAAAAATCCGGTTTTGATTCTATATTTTGCGTTAATATCTCTTTTAACCATTGTTTTATCTGATGCCAAAATTTTATAGCTTTTGGGCATTCCCACCACATGTGGTAAAAAGTCCCTGGCACTGCCTCACACTTCCAACACATTGATGAATATTTTTTACTTATTTTTGCTAGTCTTGTGGGTGGGAGATGCCACCTATAGAACATCTTGTATAAATTTTCTTTGTACGTAGTATTTATTTATTTATTATTTTTATTTATTTATTTATATTTATATGCTGCCCTTCTCCGGAGACTCAGGGCAGCTTACAATGCGTTAAGCAATAGCCTTCATACTTTTGTATATTTATACAAAGTCAGCTTATTGCCCCCACAAACCGGGTCCTCATTTTACCCACCTTAGAAAGGATGGAAGGCTGAGTCAACCTTGAGCCTGGTGAGATTAGAACTCACAGTAATTGCAGGCAGCTGGATGTTAAATGCTGCCTTAATAGGAGGCATTAGCCTGCTACGCCACTCAGGCTCCTAGTAGCTAGTAGCTAGAGTAATTTTTATATTTCTTTCCCATAGATTGTCCCAATTGTCTAGATCAATGCTATAGCCAAAATGTTTACTCCAAATTAATATAGTTTCTTTTACTTGTTCTTCTAACATATCCTGTTCCAGCAAATACTGATATTCTCGGCTTGTCCTCCCAACCACTCTGGAAGCAAACAACAACCAGAAGAAAATGAAGCAGTTTGCAGCGTCTTTAATCAGGTTAAGCACAGCAACACAGGCAGGAGAAAGGCACAAGCCGGCATCGATGTTTAAAGTTAGCGCTACACGCAGCTGCTGTGTAGCGCTCTTTATACACTTAGTAACAAGCAATTTACCATTTGGCAATCAAACAGTTAACACCACACACCCCTTCCCTTTAGCTTATTTGACAGAAGGACGTGCTCCTGTTATGTCACAAGGAGGCGCCATTCGCAAGCTTTATGCCCCACCGAGCTCCGATGGAAGCGTTTGTTTCGTTTGTGCTTGAGCGGCCAGGACCCTCCAAACAGCTGAGAGCACGTCACCGGAGTTTACAGCAGCTTGGCCCCTTTGCATCGTCCTCCCCAATGATAGCAAGACCCATTCAGGGCTCAACAGGTGGCTCCCCTCTACCAGGAGTCCACCTGCAGGAGGTAAAACAGAGACATTAGTTACAGAAGATACTCTACCCGCTGGGTCCTGGTTTATCTGGATGTTGGTGATGATACCAATGGACTAACCAGTCGGCATGGACGTCTGGGGCTACCACCCAAGACGCTTGTGCTAACGGATAACCTTTCCAACGTACTAAATACTGCAATCTGCCCCTGCGTAGTCGGGAATTTAACACTTTATCTCATACTGATCGGTATGGCTCAGTCCTGGTGGGTCAGGTTGAGTCATAGTTCTATCCACACTGACGGGCTTTAGAAGGCTACTATGAAAAACAGGGTGTACTTTTCCTAACAGTGAAGGTAATTTGAGCACTACAGTGACGGGGTTGATCACGCGTGTTATAGGGAAGGGACCTATATATTTGGGCCCTAATTTTTTACTAGGCAACTGTAGTTTTAAATATTTGGTTGATAAATAAACTTGATCCCCCACTGAAAATGGTTTTGGATCTGCTCTTTTTTTATCGATATACAGTTTGTATTCACTCACTGCTTTTTGTAGAGTAGCCTTAACCTCTGGCCATGTTTGTCGGATTTTGTCTGCCCAGCCGGAAGGCGTAGCTACACCTGTAGCCAGAGGTTCTACCTCAGGTATGGCAGGGAAATCTCTCCCGTAGATGATTTGGAAAGGAGAAAGACCGGTACTACGATGGCTGATGTTATTGTATGCGACTTCAGCAAACGGGATCAAAGCAGACCAGTCAGTTTGTTGGTAAGAAACGTAACAACGGAGATAACGTTCCACTGTTGCATTAGTCCGTTCTGCTGCCCCGTTAGTACTGGGATGGAAGGCTGAACTTAACCCCTGGGTAGATCCTATTCGGTGGATGAAAGATCTCCAGAATCGAGCAGTGAACTGGACACCCCAATCTGATATAATTTGCTTCAGGACTCCATGAAGGCAGTAAATATGTTGGATGAACATGTCTGTCAACCATCGAGCAGATGGTAAACCTCGACAGGGTATGAAGTGCGCTTGCTTCGAAAATAGGTCCACTACCATCCAGATGACGGTATATCCATTTCTAGAAGGGAGATCCACTATGAAGTCCATCGCCACCTCCTCCCACGGATGACTAGGATCAGCCACTGGCTGCAAACGCCCAATTGGCTTCCCTGACCATAGTTTTGCTGCAGCACACGTGGGGCACCCTTTTACGTATCGTTCAATTTCACCATGCATCCGTGGCCACCAAAACTGACGTCTGATCAGGTGAAGAGTTTTAAGGAAACCATAGTGACCTGCTGGTTTGGCATCATGACACCGTCGTAGGACTGTCGCTCGGAGTGGTTCTGGAATGTACAACTGATCCCCACTCCACCCCAATCCATCTCGTAGGACTACCGATGTCTGGGTTTGGGTTAACCACTTGTCCTGTTGGATAGCCGTTTGTAGGTCAGTTAAGAAAGACGATTCTTTTCATAGTGCTGCTGCAACAGGTTGCCAATGGGCGGTATAAGGGATTCCACTACTTCTTCGCGCTTGCTATTGTATTGCGGCATACGTTATAGCACGTCAGCGAGGAAATTCTTCCCTGCTGGTACATATTTGAGTTTAAAGGAAAACCATCGGAAATATTGTGCCCAGCGTAGCTGTTTTGGAGATAGATGCCTAGGCGTTTGCAACGCCTCTAGATTTTTGTGATCTGTCCACACTTCAAACGGGAGGGTTGCCCCTTCCAGGATGTGTCGCCAAGTTATCAACGCCCATCGGACGGCGAAAGCTTCTTTTTCCCAAATTGCCCACCCTCGCTCCGTGGTGTTCAATTTGTTGGATGCTTATCCTACGGTTGGGTAGATAATATAGAAAAAACTATGTTCTGTAACTTTAACTGCTACGAGATGATACTAATTGGCTGTGCTAAGCGGACATAAAAGAAGCCAGGAAGTTCATTCACTCCTGCTCCTGCTATTAGAAGATTGAACTGCTGAAACTGTGTTGGTGTTACTGAAGAAAACTGGAATTGTAAGCAAACTATGTTTTTGTGTTGAACCGTGATTATTTGAAGAAGTGTTATCTTTGTTTTGAGAAGCCAAGTTTGTTTTTTATACTACAAGTAAAGACTGTTTATTTTTCTTTAAACGTTCAGAGTCTGTGAGTATCTGTGTGTTTTTGCTAAGCAACGTATCTATTCGCTGACTGGTCTGTTGCACCAGTTTGCAGAGGGCAAGTTTACCCTCAACACTGGTTATGGGCCCAGTAACAGAGTGTGTGTACCGGTTACAGCAATAAGAGAGTTGCTACACACATTATTGCTCCAGACGTTCTGATACGTATTTAATATCCTGGTGAGGATGGCACAAGGTCAAGCTCCCAACTTATCGCTGGTTACCCGGCTGGATGGCACCAACTACAAATCCTGGTCCACCAAGTGCAGTCTCCTGTTGCGCAAAGAAGAGCTATGGGATGTAGTGCAAAATCCACCAGATGTGTCCTCCTGGAATGCTGACAATGCCGATGATGCCAGGAAGATAGCCGAGTTCCAGAGGAAGAATGAGAGTGCATTGTGTATTATTGGTTTGTCTCTAGACGATACCCAGCTTGTTCACATAGAGGGTGAACACTCTGCTGCGAAATGCTGGGACAATTTGAAACGTCTTTATGTTCGTGACACTGTGGGGGCACAAATTAACATTACACAAAGATTGTTTCGCAAACGACTCCTTAAGGGTGGTGATATGTTAACACACCTGAATTGCATAAAAAGCATTTTTCGAGAGCTACATCAGAAGGAGGTCGTTTTTTCTGAGCAGTAACAAGTTTATATACTGTTATCATCGCTAGATGAGAGCTACGATGACATAGTAACATCATTTGAGGTTCTCACACAGCAGAAACTAACTTTGGCCAATGTAACCTCACGACTACTAGAAGAGGCCAGAAGGAGAGAAGAAAGAAAACAACTAAGGGAAGAACCTGAGTCGACTAATGTAAATACAAATACAAATAACCATGTATATGCTGTAAAACATTGTTTTAATTGTGGCAAGAAGGGTCATATAGCCAGGTTTTGCAGAATGCTGAAACAAAAAACCATGATTATAGATAAAAAACAATGTAATGTAGCTATGTCTGATAAGAAACTGGTTAACCATGATTCGTGGGTTATTGATAGCGGGGCGTCGCTATGCATTGTCAGAACACAAAACTATTTTGTAAAAATGTTGCCTAGTAATAATAAGGTTTCTTTAGCAAATGGGTGGAAGCTAAAGGCATGTGGTGAAGGAACGGCAATATGTCCATATGTAAAAGAAAAAATGCATATGTTATATGTTCCAAATCTAAATTTTAATTTGATTTCGGTTAGAGTATTGGTTAAGCTAGGATATACAGTAATGTTTAGAACCAATGATTGTTTAATTGAAAAAGGTGAAACCAAGATTATTGGAAAACTGAAAGATGGTTTATATGTATTATCTAGTAACCATGTTACAAATGTTGTATACTCAAATGTCAAACCACATGATGAATGTGTTCACTTGCTTCACAGATGTATGGGACATATCAGTTTTAAGATGTTACAGAAAACTGTAAAACTAGTTGATGGGTTAAAGCTGAAACCATGTAACCAGTATTTAAATTGCAATATTTGTAATCAGCAGAAAAGTAGAACAATCCCTGCTAATAGGTTTGACAGATTTAAAACAAAGAGACCACTGGAAGTGGTATTTGCTGATTTAATAGGGCCAATGAAGGCTAGTTTAGGGGGTGCTTGCTATGTTCTCAGTATAGTTGACCATTATTCCAGGTATGGTTTTTGCTACCTATTGAAGACTAAGGTAGATACTGTTCGGTATTTTGTTCAATGGATTAAGTTTGTGGAGAGAAAAACAAATAAAAAAATAGTTACCATTGTAACTGACAATGGTACTGAGTTCGTAAACACAAGGTTTAAATCAGTGTTAGATAATGCTGGTATAAAGCACAAATGTTCAGCTCCATATCGGCCACAACATAACTCATATGTTGAAAGGAGAGGACAAACCCTACAAGCAATGATGAGATCAATGTTAGCTGATGCAGGTTTACTGGCTAATTTATGGGGAGAAGCAATTATGTGTGCAAATACACTCTTAAACAACACCATAAATACAACCACTAACAAAATTCCATATACTGTATGGCATGGAAGGAAGCCGGATTTGAGCTACATACACACATTTGGATCACCTGCATGGGTACATATTCCAGTGCAGTTAAGGCGTAAGGGTCAGAGTAGGGCACAACAATTAATATTTGTTGGTTATAATTCAAACCACAGGTCCTACAGATTTTGGGTAAAAGGAACAGCAACGGTAGTTAATAGTGCAAATGCTAGGTTTATGGAGCATGTAGGGTGGAATAAATTAGGTACTGAAAATGAGGTTATCATTGAAACTCAGACTGAAGCTACCAATGAAATGCCAGAGATCCAGAGCAAAGAGGTAGAGAAGGACGTAGTACAGGAAGAGGTAAAGGTGGAGAGGCAATCTGTAAGTCCTGAACTCCCAAGAAGATAGAGTAGAGTAACGAGACCACCTGATAGGTATCAGGCAACTACAGTCTATCAAGTAAATAAAGTCCCTACTACATTTAACGAGTTGACCACGTTTCCACCTGAAGACCAGAAAGTGTGGAGAGGTGCAATGACTAAGGAACTACAATCTTTGCAGAATTTGAAAGTGTATGAGTCTGTAAAAATTCCAAAAGGGAAAACTATACTCGGTAGTAAGTGGATATATAAATTAAAGACTGGGATAGATGGGATACCAATATATAAAGCTAGGCTGGTAGCTCAAGGATTTAATCAGTCCTCTAATGATTATGATGAGGTATTCACTCCAAGCTTAAAAACCATTACATTAAGAGCAGCGTTGGTATGGGCAGCTAGAAATAAGTATATAGTTAACCATTTAGATGTAGAGACCGCATATCTACATGCACCATTACAGCATGAAATTTATTTAAAGAAACCCTCAGGATTTGAGGAAAATGAGAAAGATGACTGTTGGTTATTAAAGAAAAGTCTGTATGGGTTAAAACAGTCAGGTTATGAATGGAACCAATGCATTGTAAAAACATTGAAGAATATTGGATTTAAAGCAGGATTAGCTGATCCATGTTTATTTAAAATGGAAAGGGGTGGTATAGTATCATTATTACTTCTTTTTACAGATGATATAGCTCTAATTACAAAGAACGAGCAAGAGGCCAACAGGATTGTTGATGAATTAAAAGTTCATGTCAGGATTAAAAATCTAGGGGAGATACAACAATACCTAGGTGTAAGGATCGAAAAAAAAAAGGGGAGGATTTAAATTATCCCAAACTGATAAAATTAATAATCTATTAAAACAGTTCAGAATGGAATTGTGTAAACCATCAAAGACACCTATGGTTCAAGATTATTGCAACACTGATGTGAAAAGTCCGTTGGTTTTTTTTTTATTATTGAAAAAGTTTTTCAAATACAAATTTTCCCCCCCTTTTTCCCCCCC
>WNWU01004605.1:2142-13804 GCA_012654045.1 Ptyas mucosa | reverse complement strand
AATACCCAAATAACAAAATAATAAAAATAGTTCCTTGGAAAAAACATCCCCCCTTTTAAAAAATTATACTTGACCCCAAGCTCAGTTGGTGCAGTAAAATAGGTTGCTTTACTACAATGTAAACTGAATTACCGCTTCAGTTGCCAGTTGCTGTATAAAGAAATAATATTTTGAAAGTGAAAATTACCAACCAATTTTGTTGATTATATATATTTATTATAAGCTGTACAATAAACACACAACACAGAATAAAGTTTCATTCTAAGGTAGAGAGAGGGGGGAAAAAATTCTAAAACGTTCCCTTTTCTATAGTGCAGGAAAACAGTTCCTATGTTTTACAACACTGCCTTGTTCTTCTTTTCTTTTATTACTTGGATAAAATAAACAAAGTGCATAGCAGGGTGTCTTGTAATGAACTGTCTTTGCAATTGCACCAGGACATTCTCTATGCTGCCTGGCCATTTCATTTAAAGGGATTTTTATTAGTGAACACTCACTGGTTATTTAAACCACAGGGGTCTTTGCAGGTAGAGGTACAATTTGAGGACAGAAAACTGAAAGGAACAATTTATATATTTTTAAATAAACACATTCCATTTGTATTCATAGATTCAGAGTGCCGTTCTATCAACAGTTTTCCTAGGTAGTTAGATGAAAATGTCTTTTTATTTTTAAGGAAATTTAAAGAGAACACCAGAAATGTGTTGACTGTAGTTATTTTAAACGTCCAATTTAAATTCTGGATGTAATTTTTGCAAAATTTATCCACTGAAATATTACAGTGCAAAAAATATTATAATTTATTTAAAGCCTAACTTTAAACAAATGCTTTAGAAATTGCTTCCAGTTGGTTCAAAGGTATGGGAAATAATATTTTGTTATGTAATATGAAAGGAATGGGACCCTTACCAAGTGTTATGCAAGAGGAAAATATTAGATTTATTCTTTCATTGGGACTTTTTAGAATGTTTAAGTGGTAAAACATCCTATACTGGAAAACCAGGAAATCTAGTGCAACTTTATCTGGGAAGATTTCGGAAAACTTAGTCTTTAAAGAATTTAGACTTATTCTGAGGCAATAAGTTGATTCTCATGTATCTTTTAAAATTATTGATTATTAATAATCAATTTGATGGCAATAGAAATAGCACTTAGACTTCATACCACTTCATAGTGCTTTATACTTTCTCTAAGTGGTTTACAGTCAGCATACTTCCCACAACAATCTAGGTCAGGGGTGGGCAACTGTGGCCCTTTTACAGCCTGTGGACTTCAACTCCCAGAATTCCTGAGCCAGCTAGGCTGTCTCAGGAATTCTGGGAGTTGAAGTCCACAGGTTGTAAAAGGCCCACAGTTGCCACCCCAATCTAGGTCCCAATATTAGAGAGATTTAAATACTCAGGAGTTTTTTGATCTAGACCACAGCTTTATGTATTTATTTATCAATCACATTAAGAAACTGCACATCTTCATCACAGAGGGATTCTATGCAGTATACAGGCAAAATATTAAAACTATGTTTAAAAAGTTCTGTAAAAGACAAAGATAATTAACATTCAGAATCAAAAGGTGGAGGAGGGGCTTTAGGGCACTAACCAGCCCCATAACTCCTCTCTTAACCCCAGGCACAAAAGCAAAGTCAGGTCTTTAGTCATTTCTGAAACATACCCACCCTGCCTACCAGGTGGGATGGGCTGATGTAAGGGGCAAAGATGGCTGATTTAATAGGGCAAAGATAATGGAGTCCCATGCCACATAGGACTTTAGAGGTCATAGCAACACCTGGAATTGACCTAGAGGCAAATCAGTACCCAATGCAGAGGTTTTACATGAACGATCCTTGGGTTGCTCAAGAGTGCTTGAACTACATTCTATACCAGCTGACATTCCCATATATTTTCAAGGATAATCCCATGTACAGTAGATTGCAACAGCCCATACTGGCAATGACCAAGACATGAGTGACCATGTAGAGAGCCTCCCTATCCAAGTCTTTTTAAAAAAACACCTTCAAATTTAGATATTTGAGTTTTTAAAGTATTTTTTAAATGCACAAATCAGATCTTACTTTTCAGAGGTTTTGTTTCTATGCATTAATCATTTTTAACTTTTATTATGACTAGAGATTCTCAAAGGTTGGTAATGCCTTGGGATTTTTAGAAAGAGAATTCCCAGTATGATAAGATCAATACATGCTAAGATGGGATTTATTTTGCTGAAAGTAAAATTATTGCAGAAAGAAAAAAAATCTGTGTTGATAGATTACTATCCCAGAAGAATTAATAGAAAGTTGACATAAAGGAAAAGAATGTGGAAGCTGTTGGGAACAGAGTGAAAAGAATCTTAATGTGGATTGCTAGAATATAAAATTAAGATAATGGTAAACTTGAAAAAAATGATGCATTGTGAAATGATGACATAAAAGAAGTGTGGATGAGGGGAAATAAAAGCTGAATAATTGCTTCAAACGTGAGAGTGAGAGAAAGATATTACATAGTATGCATATAGAGAAAAAGATGGTTAAAAATATAAACAAGGATAGCAATAATTAAATAAAAGTTAAATAAAAATTAGCGGAGAAAATGCAGAATTTTTTTAATGAAAATTCTAAGAATGTTTTGAAAGTAGATGAAAAGAGTTAAACAAGGAATTTTAGGAGACTGGGTGGAATTAAAACTGAAACTCAGGAAATGAACTGAACTGAAATTGAAATGAGTGAATGTTGAAAATATTTCATAAGAGATTTGTGTGGTTATTATAAAATAGGAATAGAATTAAAACAAATGTAACTGTTGGGCATCTAGAATTCACTGATAGACAGGAAAGTCCAAAATAATGTGAAGATGTTGAAAAATTGTAAAACTGCAGGTATAGGCAGCATTGAGAGAAGTGTCAAATTATGCATATGGCTATGTAGCTTGTTCAGTAGTTGAAGAAGAATGAATGACTTGTTCAGTTCTTTCATTCTTAAAAATTGGAAGAATGCTGTTATTTCAACCCTAAACCACATGTCTTTCTCCTTGAGCTGCTGATAAAAAAAAAAACGGTTTGATTTTCAGGAGATGGTTATGTTCTTTAAAGAACAATATGGAACTTTAAGCTATAATCAGTGCTTTTATCTCATATAGTACAAATCCTCAAAATGAAAAAAAAAGGGGGTATTAAAATAACAAATATCTAGGAATGGTTTGGGAAAGTGTTAAAGTTCTGGAAGCCAAAACAACAGTGAAAGTTAATGCAAGTTAATGGTCTTCTCTAACTAAGAAGAACCCATTTGCATCCTGGGAAGATTTTCACCCCCTCATTTAAAACATAAGCTGGTTCAGACTTGGCTTCAAAACTTTTCTCTTCCCCAGCCCATTCCCTCCTCCCCCTGTTTTCTAAATAACCTATCTGATAAAAAAAATATTCCAGCTGCTCAGATCCTATACCTTGGACACCAAGTTGAGTTAAGTAAATCTTGTCTGGATTGACAACAATTTGGTAGATATTCACACTGGACTCTATGTTACCACATTCTCCCATTAGTTGTTCTGCCTCCTCATCTTTCTGTTTCAGAGAAGAATTGACCAATAGCTTTCCTTCTTATGGGTATGTTTTATATATACAAATCCATCTCTCTATTCGTGTTTCTATCTTTGGCAATAATGGCTACTCCTACTGCCAATGTTATTTTATGGGATTCTATTCACTATTCTAAACACAAAGGGATAAAATGCACCAGATTTTTGTATCTGCTTGTGCTATACAAAATAGACATGAGAACAAAAACCTGGGTGACATTCTTTTAAAATATGGTTTCCTCAAATGTCAACCCTTAATTCCCTTAATTTGCTGATCTTGCAGCAAAATTTGTGTGTAATCACAGGAGGATCTCTTGTGATTATATGCTAATTCCATGTTTACTCTGGAAAAACATTGGATGGAACTCTGGTGAAAATATACTTGCCATATATATAGTCCAGTAACCACAGGACATAGACCATTACCTTAGAAAAAAAGTAGATTTAAACCTTCAGTTTCCTTATGAAACAACTGCCTACTGTAATCACACAGCCAAGAAATACAGAAATATAATTTTTAAGCCTAATCTATTTTATAGATTGTTGTGATTATAAAAGAGGGAGGAAGAGTGCACAACATTTGCAAGCCATACGATAAAATGTAATAAATATATAAATAAACAACAGTGAAATATTAATTCAAAATTATATGTATAGTGGTTGACATAAGGCTAAAACATCTCATAGAGATATTGAATTGAAAAGAGTGAAATATATTTATATGATTTGAAGTAAAACTGGAGTATGATTAATAAAAACTTCTTTAAAAGACAAATAAGTAAATTGAACATGGTGTGTATGAATACATATGGGTGAAAAATATATATTCTAATATAGAAAATAATATAATACAGAATAACATAATATAATATAGAAAACATTTTACTTTTTTATTGAACCTAATTCATGATTTATTTAAATAACCTGATCATAATAGTAAATTTTTGTTATAATCATTATATTTGTGTGTGGATAAGAACCTGAGATACAAAGCAATAGGTTCTAATAAGAGATATGGGACTTGGACTCATCCATTTCCTCTTGATGTCAGCCTTTCTCAGTAGCAACACCTGCACAATCTCATCCATTTCATTGGGACTCACTTAGTTCTATTGGATAAAATATCCATGTATCACATCAAGTACTAAACAGAATGCCAAAGTCAATCAATGCTGAAAAGATTATAAGCAGAGCAATTTTTCTGCTTCAAAAAATTCTTCTCCACTAGAGCTGAAACATGAAATAACACTTAGCCATGACAACTCGGTAATAATTTCTCCTGTCGAAGCAATAGTAACATTTTCACACAGCAGAAAATACAATTACCCAAGTACAGAATTTATCTAGACCAGCCTTGGGGTAGAAGAATCTGTAAATTTCATTTCAGTCACATTTTCATTATTCCAACTATAACATTGCTTTAGCTCCATTTCCACACCCTGTGTATTTCTCCTAATGTACACAGTTTGTAGATATAGATTTTGTGTGCATATTTATACAAGCAATGTTCTGTAGTGAATGCTT
This sequence comes from Ptyas mucosa, assembly GCA_012654045.1. Classification (NCBI taxonomy): domain Eukaryota; kingdom Metazoa; phylum Chordata; class Lepidosauria; order Squamata; family Colubridae; genus Ptyas; species Ptyas mucosa. The sequence continues at coordinate 8,717 of WNWU01004605.1, read as the reverse complement.
GCATGACTCTTGTATTTTTGGACTAGACTTCCCAGGAGTATTGGCTTAGACTAGTGCCTACCCAGGAGTATTGTATTATATTGTATCCATCCAGGCATTCTTATTTATCAATTATACAACCCCAGATGTTGCACTGCAACATTAAATAGTCAATTCCATATAAGGTATTACTTTCTGTACTGCAGGGATCTTTGCATACTCAGCTGAATATGATCCATCCCTTGAACCCAATTCTCTTCCTTCTTGGAAAAGAATAAATAATCAAGTGTTTGTAGTGAATTCTTAAATTCCATCTCAAGGTTTTAGTGGCAATTTATGGGAAATTTTCACTTAGCTCCTTCTATAAAAGCGAGAAAGATATTTGTAAATAGGAAAACAGGAAAACAGATGTTTAATCAGAAGACTATTTAAACTAAATATTTTTTAAAAAGAAAACAAAATTAGAAGTGATATTCTAAGAAAATGGAAATCTTGGAGAAGAAGTTTGACTTTTCCTTGCTGACACTACTTAAGCTCTCTTATTATATATCTCTATAGAGATATAGAGATAGAGATATAGAGAATTCTCCCCAATTTTTTTTAAAAAATTCTTCTTTAGTTGTAGACAAAGAAACTAGAAAAACCATTTCATCCAATTTCTCAGAGAGGTGAAGAAATTCTTCAACAAGGCCTGACAGACAAGCCTTATCGTTACTGCTAACAATAACCCAGCTTAATTCCCTTTTGCATAAGATTTACTTTTTTCCTGCTATATTTTGCTATTTCAAGAAGTTTTGATTTTTTGCTTTCTATTGTTTTGTTCTTTGCAATTGAGTTAGTGTTTAATCCTGGCAACTGTATAAATCCTTGCAGTTTCTTTAGCAAGGTTTTTTGGAAATAATTTGCCATTGCCTCCTTCCTAGGGCAAAGACACAGTGAGTGGCCTAAGACTAGCAGTTGACTTCATACCTCAGAATTCACAGTCTCACAGAATTCACAATCTACATCAAACTGAATCTAATCTGAGAAATGGGGGGGGACTACTATTTCCATCTACTACATTTGAGTCTTCTTTAAACTGATTATTTTACACTTATAGCATCACCTAACATTCTTGCTTAACCTGATTCCCACATATTCTTTTACATTTTAAAATAACGGGCAGCTGGATAGCACTCAAAGCAAGGGAACTCTTGGCACAAATTATTTTCAAACAGGATATAGAAAATGTTCCTTTTCATCCCATGTTCGTTTGCGACAGCCTGATATGAGGGCGTTTGGTGTTGTGTGAACAGCAAGGCATACTCTGCCCTTTCATCTTTGTTTATTTATGTTGTTATTTTTTTATCTCTATATTGGCTTGGCCAAAAAAATTACTAGTGTGGAACATGCCCTTAAGTGTAAAAGTTGCTTTTATCTGCATATTGCAGAACAAAAATAACCTTAGAAAAAATATATCAGTGGTTACATCTTTTCAAAAGATGAAACAATAGTAAATGTTATAATACTGTATATGTACTCTATATTATAATTTTATGGATGATAAAATGCAAACAAAAGGTATGAAAAGTATAAGAGTGGAAGATTCTACTGTTTTAAGGGTTGGCTTCATCAGAAAGAAGATGAGCTTATTAATATTTGAACATCTGAAGCATACTTAATAAAAATCTAAGTTTTAATCTCTTCTTATATAAAGAAATGTTTTTGGGTACAAAGTACCTAGTAAAAACATTTTAAGTAATAACGGTTTTCAGTGAAAATTCTAGAATACTAATGGGATTAGTAAATTAACTTGCTGAATGGTTTACAGTTCATTTAAAAAAAGAAAAAGTAGATTAAGAAAATAAGAAAGTAAAGAGGCATGAATCTAATAACTACTTGGAACTCACAGCAGCATTGGTGCATGGGGAACAAATTAGAATAAAAGAGGGTTTTTAGATATGGTCTTTCACTTCATTGAAACCCACATGTTTATGTCCTACAAATATTCAATATATTACTTGAAAATAGAAATAAACCACACTGATTTCTCTGAGATTTGCTTTTAAACATCTGTATTCTGGACTGACAGTCTAATGCTAAAGTAGAGAAGAAGGAAGGAAGGAAGGAAGGACAATTTACTTCTATTATATTATTACCTGTAAGCAGATCCATGTATAACTCTAATTATGGTTCCTTAATATTTTATAGCATTCTAAATTCAAAGGCACAAAAAAACCTATGTACCTTTTCTTAATCTACTTATGAAAGTTGCCCCTTAATGAAAGATAACATCATGCATAATAATTCCAGTGCATCCTCAAACATCTCCCTTGATCCCTATTATACTTACTGGGTCCCCAGATATTTTTCCAAAATTCTCTTAGCAAAGATGTTGGAAAATATCAAGTTTTAAAGCAGATCACTACTCTCAAATATAATTTGTATTTCCAACTATGCTGCTGGACTCCATAGACACCCTAGAAGCATTCTTAAAACAAATATAAATATTGAGAGGTCCAGTACTTAGTTTTATGGGAGGAAAAGTAAAGTGTGTTAAAAAGTAATACTTTTTATAGCCAGAAAGAGTTTGCCACCTGTCAGATGATTTTTCATGATTGGCTATGTCAGTCATGGCAATTGCTTTATGACAGCATCCATAATAAATTCTTAAAATTCCAAATAAGGTCATTGGTTCAAAAAGGCTAGAGATGCTGACTTATATGAATGATGTAGCATTTTCTACAGTTTTAATAAAGCAGTTTAAAAAAGCACAGGTAGTCTTTTGACAGTGATGGCATATGAATAATTAGACAGTGGACACCATTAGCATTAATTAGAAGTAAAAGCAGATATCAAATCTAATTATAATGGGCTATTACATACATAAAAAAGCAGGTGAGGACAAAGTTATTTATACTCTCCCTTTCCTCATTATATGTCGGATATCTCTATGTTTTCACTGCTATTTTATCTCAGTGTCTACTTAGCAGGCTCTAACACCATTTGAGTTAGTGTTCATAGTCAAATAAAATACAGTGTGATTCAAAGAGTTGTTGAAACCTGGAAGTGACTTTTCAACAAAGTGGTTCATGACAACTCTAAGCCATCCACTTCCTGAACCTGTGTTTGCTGATTTAACATGGTAACTCAGATCATCATATATCACCATAGAAGGAACTATACTCTTTGATTTCGATATGTACTTCTCTATCTTTTTCCTCAATCTGTTTGGTCAAGCTATCATAAATTTGCCATTTTTATTTTTTAAATAAAGCGGTGGTTTTTTTAAAGCTTGGTTTCATATCTATAGTATATTCCAATAATACATATGAGTAACAAAGACAATCCATAACTTGCTTAAATACCTAGCTTCATGCTGATTGGTAGTTGCAGTCCAGTCCAAAATACAATTACCATGAATATTTATGTCTTTTTCAAATTTATATACTATTAAAATATTGAGACATAAGCAATAAACAAAAAATACATCAGGCATATCCTAAATGGCATCTAGAATTTTATGACATACTGTTTATAAACATGTAGCTCTCTGTGTTTGTTAAAACCACCATTTGCCATTGCTGCTGAAATGGCATTTGTTGATAAATTGTTTTTATTGTCCTCATTCATATAATAGAGAAATACTATTTTAGAAATCATAAATGAAAATGAATATTGAAAGGTAACTGATAAGAATGTATGGAAAATAAAGTCATAAAACTGCATAGTTAAACAGCAATATAGTATAGTTGGCAACCTCCAGAGTTTTAGACTATAAATCTTTTCATCCCTGTCCATTAGTCTTGATGATAGAGGCATACTGATATTATAATAAGAAGCATCTGGAGGATTGGGATTTAGGGAAGCTGGTTCCAAGGATGTATCGTATTATATGTCGGTACCTAGAATCTGGTGTTATTCCATTTTTCATATTAAAGTTCTATAGAAAGGACAGCAAGGTATAAATTATTTGGTAGCCTTTAACTCTTTTTAGAAAACAAAAATAGTAACATCAAAGTTTCAGAAAAGAAGGATCTAATAAGAAATTTATCCAAGGCAAATGCAAGATGGAGCAATACATATAAAAGAAAATGATATCAAATAGAGATGATATACAAGCTAAAATCACCTGCGAAGTGAGGCTGATCAAAGGAAGCAGAAAGAGGTAATGGATATTAAATTAGTTATAACTATATTTTTTTGTGGCACATCTGATTATAATGTAATTCTAGGGACCATCACATCATATCATGAAACAAAGAAGTGCTCTGTGGCTACATCTATATATCACCTTTTCATTTAAACCAAATACTGCAAGAATGGAAATGTAAGAGTAGTTGAGGAAGACCAGCAAAGCTGGCATCTTATTTGAAAATGAAATGTAATGTACAAAGAATAATGAATGGAAAACAAATTATCTATTAAAAGATTGTGCATGATTTCAAGGATGTTCTTTGCTTTCGCCTAGATTTCAAGCTATTCCGTGAACCAATTTATCCTCCAGCCTCATGTTTAAAAACAAAACAAATATCTGAGTTCCTTGTCATCTTTTGGCAAATTGGATTGAGGACATGAAAGTGTCTAATAAATACATTTTCTGTAAAAAAAACAAACCTAAAATTAAAACAAAACAGAAATTGAAATATTATAAATATTGGATGACTGCAATAACTCAGATATAAGCTCCATTTATAATAAAATTAACTTTTATTATTATATTATTATTATTATTATATTATATTTATATACCGCTCTACTCCCGGGGGACTCAGGGCGGTGTACAGACAAATGATAAAATACATATAATACAAATATTTTAAAGAATTGATTAAAATACAATTAAATAATTTGGTCTTAAACCTAAAATTAAAACTCTAAATTTATGAGATTAAGATTTAAAAATATAAGAGCAATTTTAGAAGAGGTTAGTCCAGGCCAGCCTGCTGGAATAGAAACGTCTTGAGGGCACGGCGGAAAGCGCGGAGATCTGGGATTGTCCGTATCTCCGGGGGGAGCTTGTTCCACATGGTGGGTGCCCCCACAGAGAAGGCTCTCCCCCTGGGGGCCGTCAGTCGACACTGTTTGACCGACGGCACCCTGAGAAGCCCCTCTCTATGGGAGCGTACTGGTCGGTGAGAGGGTACTGGTGGCAGAAGGCGGTCTCGAAGATAGCCCGGTCCTAAGCCATGGAGCGTTCTAAAGGTGGTAACCAAAACCTTGAAGTGCACCCGGAAGAACACAGGAAGCCAGTGCAGCTCGCGCAGGAGGGGTGTCACATGGGAGCGCCACATCGCTCCCATAACTACCCGCGCGGCTGCATTCTGGACCAACTGGAGCCTCCGGGTGCTCTTCAAGGGGAGCCCCATGTAGAGAGCATTGCAGTAGTCCAGGCGGGAAGTGACGAGGGCATGAGTGACCGTGTTTAATGAGTCCCAATTTAAAAAGGGGCGCAACTGGCGTATCAGGCGAACCTGATAAAAAGCCCTTCTGGCCACAGCCGTCAGGTGTTCTTCTAAAGATAGCTGTGAGTCCAGAAGGACGCCTAAGTTTCGAGCCCTCTCTGTGGGGGCTAATGACTCGCCCCCAATAGTCAGCGTTGGCACCAACTGACTATATCGGGATGTCGGAAACCACAGCCACTCGGTCTTGGATGGGTTGAGCCTGAGTCTGTTCCTCCCCATCCAGATCCGTACAGCCTCCAGGCACCGGGACATCACTTCAAGGGCATCATTGGGGTGGTCTGGGGTGGAGATGTACAGCTGGGTGTCATCAGCGTACTGGTGGTACTTCACCCCGAAACCACGGATGATCTCACCCAGTGGCTTCACATAAATGTTGAACAGAAGGGGCGAGAGAACCGATCCCTGTGGGACCCCACATATAAGGGGCCTCGGGGTCGATCTCTGCCCCCCTGCCAACACAGACTGCCACCGGTCAGAGAGAAAGGAGGAGAACCATCGCAACACGGTGCCCCTCACTCCCAACTCTTCCAGCCGGTGCAGCATGATACCATGGTCGATGGTATCAAAAGCCGCTGAGAGATCTAATAGGACCAGGGCAGAGGAACAACCCTTGTCCCGAGCCCTCCAGAGATCATCAACCAATGCAACCAATGCCGTTTCCGTGCTGTGTCCAGGCCTGAAGCCCGACTGGAACGGATCCAGATAAGATGATTCATCCAGGTACTGAGGAAACTGTTGTGCTACCACACTCTCAACAACCTTCGCAACGAAGCGAAGGTTGGAGACTGGACGGTAATTAGCCAATATTGCCGGGTCCAGGGAAGGCCTCTTGAGGAGAGGTCTCACCACTGCCTCTTTCAAGGCAGCAGGAAAGACACCCTCACTCAGAGAAGCATTTATAATCCCCTGGAGCCAGCCTCGTGTAACCTCCCGAGAGGCCAGCACCAACCAGGAGGGACACGGGTCCAATAAACATGTGGTAGCATTCAGCCTCCCCAGTATCCTGTCCACATATTCGGGAGTCACAGAATCAAACTCTTTCCAGGTGGTATTCTCAAGACCTGCCTCCATCCTTTCCTCTGAATCTACTATGTCAGAGTCCAGGTGTTCCCGAATCTGAGCAATTTTATCATACAGATATTGAACAAAATC
>WNWU01004598.1:2697-16122 GCA_012654045.1 Ptyas mucosa | reverse complement strand
AAAAAATTGCTTAAGTATGAATTGTTTAAAATGAGTAATAATAGATTTATTAAAATGTATTGTTAAATTAATAGGTTTGATTATTAAGTACTATTTTTTGTTAGTGAATGTTTTTTTGTAAAGTTTTTAATTATAATTGGACTTTAATGGTTTAAAATTTGGAGGACAGAAGGAGGGTTTATATAATGTTTTTCCTTTAAATTGTTTTAAATTTAAGGATTTGTGATGAGGTATTTAGGTAAGAAGTGATGAAATATTTTGCTAAATTGTTTAGTTTGATTATGGAATATTGGATTGCTTTATTAACTGCTTCAATTCTAAATGGATTTTATTTGTTTAAAATTGGATGGTCGAAGAGGTAGTAAGATTTGCTTTCTTTTTACTTAAGTGTTTTATAATTGTGTATTGTGTAAGAGGGAGTTAAATTTACAGTTATTTTATGTATTCTTTTTAAGTTTGGGGTATTTTTTATCCTGTATTTGCTCCGGGAAGTCGGGGGGGAGGGGGAGAGAAATTTTTTTTGTAAAAGTTGTAAAACTTTTTCAATTAAAAAAAAAAGATTTAGGTAGTTTTGCACGTATTGAAGTCTTTGACAAGCTTTTTTTATCTTTCTGTGTATCTATTACTCCATTCCAATCACCCATTAATATAAAAAATTTATAATCCCATTGTATTATTTTGGTATGTAAAAATTTATAAAACTTGTCTTGTTGTTGGTTAGGTGCATATATTCCAATTAAGAGCATTTTTCCATTCTGAGTTAATAATTCAATTGCAATATATCTACCTTGAGTGTCTGCCTCAATTAAGTTAGCTGATAATCCCTTCTTTACATATATAACTAAACCATTTTTCTTCTCTGATGTTGATGCCACAAAATGTGTGCCTAATCTTGAGTTTATCAAATATTTTTGGTCTGATAATCTGATATGTGTTTCTTGCAAACAAATAACATCATTCTTAAATTGTTTCAAATAGTGAAATATTTTCTTTCTTTTTTGTGGTGAATTTAAACCATTGACATTCCAAGATAGGAATTTAGTTGCCATCTTTGGCCCCTCGAAGCTTCAAGAGCATCCGCTGAATATCCTCCTACATCTTACTCTTCAGCCTAGCCCCTCCCACTGCTTCTGTTTTTTGGACTTCTTGAGATAAAGCTTGAGACTGTTGCTGATTTTTTTTTTTGTAGTTAACCCAAAGAAGGACAGCGAAAACTCGCCAGTCAAAGGAGGCACCATTGCAGATCTTGGTGAGACCAACTTTATCCTGGCTTCCTATTTACAGCTAGTTCTCAACTTATGACCGTTTAGCAACCGTTTAGGGACTTAGGACCGTTTTTCACCCTTAAAGACCATTGCGGCATCCCTCGTTCACGTGATCAAAATTCAGCTGTTTGGCCATCGACTCGTATTTACAACGGTCCTCGGGTCGCACGATCCCCTTTTGCAATCTTCCAACAAGCAGGAAACCAGATTCATTGAACGACTGTATCACTAACTGAATGGCGGGGATTGTTGTGTCTTCGGCTCCCGAGCCCGGACCTCCGGAGGAGGAATCCTCCGAAAGTGAAGAGGAGGGGGCAAGGGACTCCTCCCCTGGCCCGTCTGGTTTGGCACCACCCCAGGCCCCAGCTGAAAGCCCTGTGGAAGAAAGCTCCTCTGAGTCAGACGATAATGAGGAGAGGGAGTGGATTAATCCCAGGTGGCGACGATCAGAGAGACGGGCTCAGCAAAGGAGTGGGTGGGGCCGAGCACGAGGTGATGAGTCACAAAGCCAACGCCCCACAAGGTATAAAAGGAACTGACCTTACCTTGTTGGCTTTTGTGACGAACAAAGTTTTACCCTGACTGCTTGTGTCCTGAAATACTGCAGCAGCGAAGCGTTTTCTTTGAAGCTTGTATTGGATATAAATACTTGGAGCCTTATTAGGGACTGGCCGTGGCAACTCAAAACAACAGCTGTCGTTATCTCTCCCGGGCTCGCTGCCAGCTCGTTGTTTATGGATGGTAAATAAACAACTTCTGAATACTCCTGTTCGAGTGTGTGTGCTTGTCTGGGCTTCTGAAGCAGGGAGGGGACAGAACAGGGATTCACTTAATAACAGTGGCCAGCAAGGTCGTAAAACGAGGCAAAATTCACTTAACCGTGATCTCGCTTAGCAACGGAAATGCTGGGCTCTATTGTAGTCGTAAGTCAAGGACTCCCTGCAGAAGGGAGGGCCACGGAGATACTGATGCTCCAATGTGGTACAAGCTTCTGCGACATAATACAACAGTGAAGTTGTGTGAGTGACACAAACCGCCTCCCGTTGTGTTCTTGTCTTGCAGATGAACAAGACGAAGAGATGATGATGGCTGGAGCAAAGGTAGCCAATGTTCTTCTTGAAGAAAATAAATCACACCTAAAAAAAACCCAATTAATTTTAATTTGCAACCCGAAGGTTGGACTTCCCCAAAAACCAGCGAGGCTCCTGGATTCAATTTTGGATAAAAGATTGCACACAAAGTAGCTTTAATATGAGTTGCAAATGAAATCCCTTTTAAGGATTTTTACTCAAGAGGAGAAATATTCTCCCAGGAGGTTGGCTTGGTCAAGCCGGACCAGGCCTGTTTTTTGGGTGAAATATACACCGAATCTCCATGAGAAATCCTTAATCCTTAATTTAATTTTCATCGTGATTTAAATAATAGCAGCTGTGGGGAATGGGGAAAAAAAGGGACATTTCACAAATCTGGATATGTTGAACAGCTGATGTTTCGTTCCATGTTTGCTGAATGAAAAGAACATTTTTGGGGTCGTGGGTGCTCTCTGAGGTTAGCGGTTTTCTTGCAGACGTTTTGTGACCCAACTAGGGAATGTCGTCAGGGCTAGGAGGGAGTGTGGTTCATGGGAGGGAGGAAGAGGAGGAGGAGGGGAAAGAAAAGAAGGAGGAAGGAAGGAAGGATGGACGGACTCCGGGGTACTTGGTGCTCTCTGAGCTGGTTGGTTTTCTTGCAGACATTTCATGACCCAACTAGGGAACAGCATCAGTGCTGGAAGAAAGGGAGGGATGGATGGATGGATGGACGGACGGACTGTGATGGACAGATGGACTGTGGGGATCCTTGGGGCTCTCTGAGCTTGGTTGTTTCCTTGCAGATTTTTCATGACCTAACTAGGGAACATTATCAGTGCCAGGAGGGTGTAAGATTCATGGGGAGGGGAGGAGAGAAAAAAGGAAGAACAAGAAAGACTGTGGGGTCTTCAGCGCTCTCTGAGCTGGGTGGTTTCCTTGTAGATGTTTAATAACCCATCTAGGTAATGTTTTCAGTGATAAGAGAGAGAGTGGTTTGTGGAGAGGAGGAGGAGTAGGGAAAAGAAAAAGAGGAAAGAACGGGAGGGAGGGAGGGGTTGTGGGGTCCTTGGGGCTCTCTGAGCTGGGTGGTTCTGGCACTTTTTTTTGAAAAAAACTTTTTATTTTCAAACAAAAAACAAACAAAACATAAAAACATCATCATTCCCAATCATTACAGACAGTGTATAGAATGGTTTTCATCCTTTTGTGCTCCTGCAATCTTCATAATATCAATATACAAGCTTATTTCCTAAAAAAAGGGTTTAAAATATTTTATCTTATTGCATTTCATATTTCATCTCATCTCCATGTTTTATTTTCTATCCATTGATAAAACAAACCCCATATCAAGTAATATTGTTTATCTTCCTGTTCTTGTATTTCAAGTGTCAATTTACTCATATCAGCACATTCCATCATTTTCTTAATAATTTCTTCATCGTTAGGTATTTTCTCTCCTTTCCACTTTTTAGCAAATACAATTCTAGCCGCTGTTAAGACATTCACAATTAAATATTGCAATTCTTCATTATATGACTCTGGTAAAATCCCTAGTAAAAATATCTCCGGTTTAAAGTCAATATGTCTCTTTATCATCTTCTCCAGCCACGTATGTATCTTAGTCCAGTATCTCTTGGCATCTGCGCAAGTCCACCACATATGGTAATATGATCCTGGGGTCTGATGACACTTCCAACACATCTCCGATTTATTCTTAAGCATTCTGGCTATTCTCATCGGGGGTAAATGCCACCTGTAAAACATCTTATACAAGTTCTCTTTATACACTGTAGACATTGTCATCTTATAGTTATGTGACCACAATTTTTGCCATTTCTCTAAATCAATGCCATGCCCAAAGTTTTCCCCCCAAGCTATCATTGGTTCTTTAACTTGTTGTTCTTCCAGTTTCATTTCTAATAAATATCCATATAGTTTTTTAATTACATGGTCCTCAAAACCCATTAAAATCTTATCATCAGTACTGTAAGTGGGAGGGGCAGATATGGTGGGAGCAGGGGGCCATATCCGGTTATGGGGGCGCGCGCCCGCTGTCTCCGAGCGGTGGCGCACTCCAGCCCCCAATGCTCCTCTTGTTCTCCGGGTTTCGCAGATCCTCAGGGCCCGGGCCTTCAGCTGATGTTGTGCAATGCCACGTCCGTAGTAAATAAAGCCCCCCTCATTTATGATCTTGTTCAAGAGGGGGGAGCAGACCTGGCGGGTATTACGGAGACCTGGTTGGGCCAGGAGGGGGGGTTTCTCTTGTTGAAATGTGCCCACCAGGTTTCCGAGCATTCCATCAGCCGAGGTCTCAGGGGAGGGGCGGGGGGGGGGTAGCGGTTGTTATAAAGGAAAGTCTTGGTCCGAAGGAGGCCACTGTGCCTCAGATAGCCGGATGTGAGTCCCTCTTTGTGAAGTGGGGTCATGGGGTGCAGATGGGCTTGCTGATCACGTACCTGGCTCCCTGCCACGTGGCGGCGGCCCTGCCTGAACTGCTCAACGTGATAGCCAGGGTGGCGGTTGATACCCCCAGACTTATGGTTATGGGGGATTTCAACCTGCCATCCATCGGTGAAACGTCTGAGGCGGCTTGGGAGTTCATGGCTTCCATGACGGCCATGGACCTGACCCAGCTAGTTCATGGCCCTACTCACATAGGGGGACACACTCTGGACTTGGTTTTCATCTCTGGCCAGTGGCTGAATGGTTTAGATATAGGGGATATAGTGATTAAACCCTTGTCATGGTCAGACCATTCTCTCCTTCAACTTGACCTTCAAACCGCTACACCCCGCTGCAGGGAGGCAGAACCGACTAGGTGGTTCCGCCCCAGACGCCTGATGGATCGTGATAGGTTCCGGATGGAGCTTGGGCCATTCCCTGAGGCTCTGGCTCACGACCCAGCTGAAGACCTGGTGGCCGCCTGGGATAGGGCGGCCGCTGGAGCTTTGGACTGTGTCGTGCCTTTGCGGCCTCTGACCCGGCGCCGATCTCACTTAACTCCCTGGTTCTCCAACGAGCTGAGGGAGATGAAGCGCCGGAAAAGACGCCTGGAGAGCTGTTGGAGGGCTAGCCTTTCTGAATTCGACCGGTTGCAGGGGTCGGTCCTCTCGCCCCTTCTGTTCAACATTTATGTGAAGCCGCTGGGTGAGATCATCTGTGGTTTCAGGGTGAAGTACCATCGGTACGCTGATGACACTCAGCTGTACATCTCCACCCCAATGATGCCCTTGACGTGACGTCCCGATGTCTGGAGGCCTTACGGATCTGGATGGGGAGAAACAGGCTCAAGCTCAACCCATCCAAAACCGAGTGGCTGTGGCTTCCGACATCCCGATATAGTCAGTTGGTGCCATCTCTGACTATTGGGGGCGAGTCGTTGGCCCCCACGGAGAGGGCTCGCAACTTGGGTGTCCTCCTGGTTGCACGGCTGTCTTTAGAAGAACATGTGACGGCTGTGGCCAGGGGGGCTTTCTATCAGGTTTGCCTGATTCGCCAGTTGCGTCCCTTTCTGGATCGGGACTCCTTGCGCACGGTCACTCATGCCCTTGTCACTTCCCACCTGGACTACTGTAATGCTCTCTACATGGGGTTCCGCTTGAAGAGCACCCGGAGGCTCCAACTGGTCCAGAACGCGGCCACGCGGGTGATTATGGGAGCGTCATGGCGCTCCCATGTAACACCTCTCCTGTGTGAGCTGCACTGGCTCCCGGTGGTTCTCCGGGTGCGATTCAAGGTGTTGGTGACCACCTTTAGAGCGCTCCATGGCTTAGGACCTGGATATTTACGAGACCACCTTCTGCCACCAAGAGCCTCCCACTGGCCAGTACGCTCCCACAGAGAGGGGCTCCTCCGGGTGCCGTTGGCCAAACAATGTCAACTGGCGGCCCCCAGGGGGAGAGCTTTCTCTGTGGGAGCACCTGCCCTCTGGAACGAGCTCCCCCCAGAGATACGGACGATTCCAGATTTACGTACTTTTCATTGGGCCCTCAAAACTTTTTTATTTCATCAAGCCGGGCTGGCCTAACTCTCCAATTGTGTAATTTGAATTTGAATGTTTAAATGGGGGATTTTTACTGTCGGGCCAAATTGTTTAATATATTTAAAATTGTTTTTAAATTTTGTATTTGATGTTTTTTACTTCTGGCTGTTCACCGCCCTGAGTCCTTCTGGAGAAGGGCAGTATATAAATTTAAATATTAAATTAAATTAAATTAAATTAAATTAGTCAAAGCGTTATAAACACCTTCTTGTTTAGAGTCTTCTTCATATCTAGAACGTATTTGCATGTAAGAAAACCAATCCATCTTATATCCCTGATCTTCTAATTCTTGCTTTAACTTAAGTTCACCCTTTTCATCCAGTAATTCACTATATCTAACAATTTGTTCCCTTTTCAATACTACTGAGTAAGTGAAAGCTTCAATTGTTGATACCCAGACTGGAATTTTCAACTAATAATGTTTTTTAACCTTCTCCCAATTCAATAATAAAGCTTCCCGTATTTGATGTCTTCTAAAATATCCCTGTATTTTTGCTCCTTTATACCACAAAAAAGCATGCCATCCCATCAGCAAATCGTGACCCTCCAAATTCAATAATCTAGTATTTCTCAAAGTTATCCACTCTTTAATCCACATTAAACATGCCGCTTGATAATATAATTCAAAATTGGGCAAGCTGAAGCCACCCCTCATTTTAGCATCTTGTAACAGCTTTAATTTTATCCTTGCCTTTTTTCCCTGCCAAATGTATTTCAATATCATTTTATTCAATTCTTCAAAAAATTCCTTGCCCAACTTAATTGGAATTGTCTGAAATAAATACAACAATCTAGGCAAAACATTCATCTTAATAGTTGAGATCCTACCAATCAAAGATAACTGCAAGTTTCCCCATTTCACCAAATCCTGCCCAATCTGTTGCTTCAACTTATTGTAACTATTTTCTTTGAGTGCACTACATCTTGTTGTCAAATGTATCCCCAAATATTTTACCTTATTTGTGACCTGTATCTTTGAAATCTCCGTCAATTCCTCTTTTTGCCTTTTCAACATATTTTTGGTCATTATCTTCGTTTTATCTTTGTTAATTTTCAGGCCAGCTACTGTCCCAAACTCATCAATAGATTCTATCAGTTTCTTTATTGTTGTTAATGGTTCTTCAATAATAAAGACCAGGTCATCTGCGAAGGCTTGCAATTTATATTTTTCTTTCCGAATTTCCATGCCTTTTATCTCTTTATCTTCTCTAATATTTCTATTTAGAACTTCCAATGTTAGAATGAACAACAATGGTGACTTTAAAACTATATTATGAAGCAGCTGTATTATCAGCAATTAGTGACTGGATCAACTTGACGAATGGAAGGATTTTAAATATTGAAGGGCATGACTTGGTTTATGGTTGGCATGCTTATTTAGTGTATGATAAAAAGGTGGATAGAGCGTTTAAGAGCCATATATTGAGGAATGCTTTATTGCGTGTCTGGAAGAAATATCAATATAAGCTAAATGAGAAGATACCTATATGGACAGTACCCAGGCACGCAATAGACAACACGAGTATAGAAAGAAGACAAGATGTGACTACATATACTGATATTCTTTGCATGGAGGGAGGCATATTAAAATTAAAACCTTTAAATGTGTTGAAAGAGGAGAAAATAACACAAACTTGGTTTCAGTATGTACAATTACAAGCCAGATGGAGAAAAGATCAGAAAATTGGTATTATACAAAGTGATGAAAATTTAATAAAACAAATTAGAGACCAAAGTCCAATGCATATAAAAAGACTGTATAATATACTGATAGAGATAGACTCAGAAACTGAGTTAGTTAAAGATTGTATGATAAAATGGGCACAGAATTTTTAACAACCAATATTGATGGAAACATGGGAAAAAATATGGGTAAGAAATGTAAAATTTACACAAGCGCAAAATTTAAGGGAGAACTTTTATAAAATGTTTTATAGATGGCATCTAGATCCAAAAAAATTATCTTGTATGTATCCGAATATACAACCAAAATGTTTGGAGATGTGACTGTCAGGATGCCACATATTTTCATATTTGGTGGATATGTAACAAGGTTAAAGCGTTTTGGATAAAAATTTGGTGGATTTTACAAAATATTTTTAAAAAGAAGATAAAATTTACACCACAGCTGTTTCTGCTGGGTATAGTCACGAATTGTACGGTTATAGAGACTAATTTGATTTTAAACTTGATAACAGCAGCAAGATTGTTGATGGCACAATACTGGAAGAAGCAAGATTTACCTACAATCCAAGAATGGACAATGAAAGTAACAAACCTAGCGGAGATGGCAAAAATTTCGGCATACTTGAAGGAGCAATCAAATAAAAGATATTTAAGAGTCTGGAGAAGATGGATAGATTATATCCAAAATAAATATCAGAATAAGAAGTTACAGATAGGGTTTGGATAAGTAGGTAGATATTTGGAGTGTTTTTAAGCAATTAAATTGGTAGGGTATATAGGGAATTGAAGAATTAAGAAATGCTGAATGTTATTGTGTGTGTGTGTGTGTATATATATATATATATATATATATATATATATATAAATACCCATGCTCCACTACGAAACTATGTGATCGGGCTTGATAAATCGACAGTTACAGCTTGAAAATTAATGAGTAGTTATGATTGGCCTCTCCTCTCCCCTCCCCTTCTCTCCCTCAGCCTTGTCCCACAGAAGCCTATCCTATCCCCTGCTTGGTGCTGTGAAAGTAAAACTGAAACTGAAACTCCTCTCCTCTGCTTGTGTTTTGCATTTGGAACAGATTTCTTTTCAGGTGGGGAGGGGGAGTATGTGAAGGAGGTTCTGGGTTTGAATGGACCGTGGCCTGATACACACACAAACGCACTAAAGCATGCAAGTTGAGAGAGGAGTCTTAAAAAGGTAAATAGTTTAATAGTAGAAAAACACATAAAAACAAACCTACAAGAAGGCATCAACAGCCTAAAAGATTCTCCTCTCAGCAAAGTCCATTAGCTCTAAACTTCTTCCCAAAGGTGGGAGGTCCTATATGTTGTTTGTTAATCTTCTCCTGCAAGTCTTCTCAGGAGCAAGGCAGTGACTCAGCTCTTTGCGTGACTTTAGCTCTGGAGACTCTCGGCTGTTCTCAGCTGTCTCAGTTCTCAGCTGATTCAGAGTTCCAATCTCTGGCGTTGAGGGAAGCTCTGCTTGTTGAGGAATCTCTCTCTGCTCTGCTGTGAGTATCTCTCTGGAGCTCTCTCAGAGTCTCTCTCGGCTCTCAGAGTCTCCCAGCGTCTCTGTCTGAGTGGCTGCATTCTGCTGCTACTTATATACTGGCCAACTGGCCGTTGGAAAACACAGGAAACTCAGAGCCAGGAAGCTGTGCTCTGATTGGTTCATTCAAACTAACCACAATCAATTAGTTGCAGCAAAATGCTCAGAGGTTTTTCCTCTGACAAAGTAGAACTCCTTAGCATCAGAGCGTGTTAATAATAATATAGGAAATACTAATGCTCTAATGGTCATTTTGAAAAATCCTTTCTTAGTGAGCGCCTAGAAGCCAAGAGGAACATACGTGGCAAATTCCAAGTTTGTAGGCTGAAAGATGACTGCAGGCAGTCCTCGACTTACAACCATTTGTTTCATGACAATTCAAAGTTAGCGGCACTGAAAAAAGTGATTTAGCATTGTTTTTCGAACTGAGGACCGTCGTAACATCCCCATGGTCACGTGATCAAAATTCAGACACTCTTATTTACAACGGTCGGTCACGTCATCACCTTTTGCGACCTTGCAACCAGCAAAGGGTGTGGCGTCGGGTGTGGCTCGGGAGTTCATGGCTTCCATGGCAGCTATGGTCCTGACTCAGATTATCCAGGGCCCGACTCATGGGGGGGCACACGCCCAATCTTGTTTTTGTCTCGGAGCAATGGCTAGACAAGTTTGGTGGGGGATCGCCTTCCATTTATCCCGTCATGGACCGACCACTATCTCCTTCGGCTAGGCTTCCATTACGCCACCCCTCCTTGCTGGGAGGCGGAACCGACCATCTGGTTCCGCCCCAGGTGCCTGATGGACCCTGAGAGGTTCCAGAAGGAGTTTGGGATGATCCCTCTCTCTCTCTCCCACGCCCCGGCCACGACCCTGGTGGAGGCCTTGGAAGAGGCTGCTGCCGGGGCTCTGGACTGGGTCGTTCCTTTGCGGCCTCTGACCCGCCGCAGACGGGGTAGCCAAACCCGGTTGGCTCCCTGGTTTACCGAGGAGCTCCGGGGGATGAAGCAGCGTAGACGAGGCCTAGAGAGCTGTTGGAGAGCCAGCCATTCCGAATCTGACCGATTTCAGTTAAGGTCGGCCACACGGGCCTACCTGGTGGAGTTGGCGGCGGCTAAGTGCCACTACTTAGCCGATGTCATCGCGTCCGCAGAGAATCGCCCGGCTGCCCTGTTCAGGGTGTCCCGCTCCCTCTTAAACCAGAGGGTGAGGGAAGATCCTTTACAGGGACGAGCCAAGGAGTTTGGTCAGCACCTGTCAGACAAAATTGCTTGGATTTGGGACGGCTTGGACTCTGACTGGACAGAGTCAGACGGGGGTGAGACAGCGGGTCCTGTGCTTTGGGAAGAGTTTGATTCTGTTACCCCAGAGGAAGTGGACAGGATCATGGGGAAGCTGAGTGCGGCCACTTGTGTGTTGGACCCATGTCCCTCCTGGCTGGTTTATTCAGCCCGGGAGGTGACACGAGGCTGGATCCAGGTGGTGATAGCGGCTTCTTTGAGGGAGGGAAACTTCCCGACCACCTTGAAGGAGGCGGTGGTGAGGCCCCTCCTCAAGAAGCCGGCCTTGGATCCAGCTGTATTAAGTCATTTTCGTCCAGTCTCCAACCTTTGCTTTTTAGTGAAGGTTGTCGAGAATGTGGTGGCACGTCAGCTCCCGCTGGTCCTGGATGAAGCGAATTACCTCGACCCGTACCAATCGGGTTTCAGGCCCGGGTACAGCACGGAGACGGCATTGGTCGTGCTGGTGGATGATCTCTGGAGGGCCCGGGACAGAGGTTATTCCTCTGTTCTGGTCCTATTGGATCTTTCGGCGGCATTTGATACCGTCGACCACGGTATCTTGCTGCGTCGCCTCAAGGGGCTGGGAGTGGGAGGCACTGTTCCACGGTGGTTCTCCTACCTCTTGGGTCGAACGCAAGCGGTGTTGGCAGGGGGGCAGAGATCGACCTTGAGGCCCCTCACTTGTGGGGTGCCCCAGGGGTCGGTCCTCTCGCCCCTCCTGTTCAACATCTATATGAAACCGCTAGGGGAGATCATCCGTGGTTTTGGGGTGAGGTATCATCAGTACGCTGATGATACTCAGCTCTTTATATCCACCCCGAACCAACCCAGTGATGCCTTTGACGTGATGGCCCGGTGCCTGGAAGCGGTACGGGTCTGGATGGGTAGAAACAGACTGCAACTCAA
Organism: Ptyas mucosa; assembly: GCA_012654045.1. NCBI lineage: Eukaryota > Metazoa > Chordata > Lepidosauria > Squamata > Colubridae > Ptyas > Ptyas mucosa. The sequence goes on along the minus strand of WNWU01004598.1, from coordinate 4,319 downwards.
CCCGGCCAAGACCGAGTGGCTGTGGGTACCGGCATCTCGGTTCAGGGGAGAGGTGCCATCGCTGACTATAGGGGTGAAGTTTTGCCCCCTGTAGACAGAGTGCACAACTTGGGTGTCCTCCTGGATTCACGGTTGAGCTTAGAAGATCAGATAACAACCGTGACCAGGGGGGCATTCGCCCAGATACGTCTGGTGCGCCAGTTGCATCCCTACTTGGACTGAGATGCCCTACGCACAGTTACTCATGCGCTGGTCACCTCACGGATTGACTACTGCAATGCTCTCTACATGGGGCTGCCCTTGAGGACCACTCGGAGGCTTCAGCTGGTGCAAAATGCAGCCGCGCGGGTTGTGATGGGAGAATCCCGATACTCCCATGTTAGACCCCTCCTGCGCAGTTTGCATTGGTTACCGGTTGCCCTCCGGGTGAGATTCAAGGTGCTGGTGATGACCTATAAAGCCCTACATGGCTTAGGACCAGGATATTTGGCGGACCACTTACAGCCAGCAAGGATATCCCATCGCCCGGTTCACGCCCATAGAGAGGGCCTACTCAGGGTGCTGACGGCTAGACAGTGGCGGCTGGCGGCCTCCAGGGGTAGAGCCTTCTCGGTGGGTGCGCCCACCCTCTGGAATCAACTCCCCTTGGAGCTCTGAGTAGCGCCTGACCTTCGCACCTTCCGCCGTGAATTAAAAACTTGGCTTTTCAAATCCCTCGACCTGGACTGATGATGGGGGTTTTTAAGGGTTAATTTTAATTTTTTTAGATTTTATACTTTATTTTGTATTGTGGCTTGTGTTTTTATTATTGTGAGCCGCCCTGAGTCCATTGTGAGATAGGGCGGCATATAAGGCAAATAAAATAAATAAATAAAGTGCCTGGTTTAGCTCAGTAGACTAAAAGCATAGTGATTAAAACCAGCTGTCTGCAATTACTGTAAGTTCGAATCTCACCAGGCTCAAGGTTGACTCAGCCTTCCATCCTTTCTAAGGTAGGTTAAATGAGGACCCAGTTTGTGGGGGCAATAAGCTGACTTTGTATAAATATACAAAAGTATGAAGGCTATTGCTTAATGCATTGTAAGCCGCCCTGAGTCTCCGGAGAAGGGCGGCATATAAATCAAATAAAAAAAAAAGTCACTGGGGAAGCCCAATTCACTTAACGACCAGGTGACTAACTTAAGAATTGCAGGGATTCGCTAGTCTTGGTGGGGTGTGTTTGTCTGGTGTCAATCCCTGCTTATCTGGGTTTCTCTTTCTGTGAGTTTCATGGGAAGGAGAAAGAAAAAAAGGAAGGGAGGAGGAGGAAGGAGTATGGAGTCCTTGGAGCTCTCTGAGCTGGGTGGTTTTCTTGCAGACGTTTCATTACCCAACTAGGTAATGTCATCAGTGCCAGAAGGGTGGGGGTGTTGGTCTCTCTTTATATACAGTTGCTTCGCTTGCCATTTTGGGTAGGAATCTGGTTTTCTCCCTTGGTAGTTCCTTGATCATAGTATTGTTTTCAGCTTGATTATTTGTCTGGTGTTAATCCCTGCTTATCTGGGTTTCTCTTTCCGTGGGGTCCTCTGTGCTCTCTGAGCTTGGCGGTTTTCTTGCAGATGTTTCATGACCCAACTAGGGAA
>WNWU01004596.1:878-14875 GCA_012654045.1 Ptyas mucosa | reverse complement strand
GGTTATTCGGGTTTTCTCCCGTGTAAAATTGGAAGTGTCTTGGCAACGTTTTGACAAAGTCTCATTCGTCATCTTCAGGCTGGTGTTCTCGGCTTCGTGCTTCCAGGAGCAATGTGTGATCGCAGCTGTTTCTTCCTTTTAACTGCCAGTGGGGGTGGGAGCTGATTGGGTGGGAGCATGGCTGTGTTCTGATTGGGTGGAGGTGTGCTTTGATTGGTTGGGGGCCTGGCTGTGCTCTGTTTGGGTGGGGGCTTGGCTGTGTTCGGGTTAGTCTGAGTTGCAGGGGGATTTGAGCTGGTGAGCTGCATTGTTGTTGTTTGGCTTCGCATTCGTGGTCATGCCACATCTTCATGGTTGGGTGTCAGTTTGCTTCATGTATGGATTGGAGGGGTTTAAAGTGGCCAAAGATGCAGCTGTGGTCTGGCTTCTGGTCTGTGGTCGTGCCTCATCATCGGTGTGGGTCTGGCTTTGCTTTTTGCGTGGAAGTGTGGTGGTGATATCCTGTGTGGTTTTCGTGAGTGTGGGTCTGGTGTCATTATTTGTGTTAGGGACTCGTTTGACAATAAGGGCGGGTTTCCAAATGGCTGGTAGGCGGGAAGTATCATCTCGTTTATTCATGCTATGTGGGCATTTATCTATCTCAATGGCTTCTCTGATTATTCTGTTGTTAAAGTGTTCAGTTTTGGCGATAGTTCTGGTCTTTTTAAAGTCAATTTCATGTCCTGTGGCTTTAAGGTGTTGGACCAGGGAAGAAGTTGGTTCCTCTTTTCTGACTGAGTTCTTGTGTTCTTCAGTGCTGTTACAATATTCTCAAATTTAGTGCCAAAATTCATATCATAAACTTGTTGAATCATAAATTGCCAATTGAGGTTATCAAATGCCTTTTGGGCATCCAAGAAGACAAAGGCTACTTGTTTCTCTGGGTGGGTTTCGTAATATTCTAAACTGTCCATTATTATTCTTAAATTATTCCTGATTTGTCTATTTGGAAGAAATCCATTTTAATCTAAGTGTATATAGTCGTTCAAAATTTTTTTTAATCTGTTGGCAATAATAGTAGCAAATATTTTATTAGCTATGTTTAACAAAGAGATTGGTCTATAGTTTTGTATCAGTCTGGCATCTGTATCCCTCTTCAGGATTAGTGAAATTAATGCTTCCCTCCACGTAGCCGGCATTTTAGCTGATGTTAATACCTCATTGTATAGATCAACCATTATTGGTCCTACTTGTTCTTCTATTACCTTATAAAATTCTGATGGAAAACCATCGGGGCCCAGTGTTTTGTTACTTTTCTGGGATCTAATTGCTTGATTTAATTCCATCATAGTTATATCCTTAGTCAGGGTTTCTTTCAGTTCGTCTTTTATTTCTCGGGTTCTTTTTTCTCTTAGATACTCCCTAATCTGATCCTCATCTACTCTTTCTTTCTTATAGAGATCCTCAAAATATTTATGTGCAATCTCTTTTTTCTTTTCTATTGTGTGTTGGTAATCTTCATTTTCATCTTGTAGTTGGTAAATGGTTCTTTTCTCTCTCTCTTTTTTAAGTTTATAAGATTTATTTTTTTATTTTATTTTATTTCCAATTTCTATACCGCCCTTCTCCCTGAGGACTCAGGGCGGTGTACAGCCAGACATAAAAAACATGAAATATAAATATTAAGACATTTAAAATATATATAATTTGGTTACAAAATTTAAAACTCACAGACCAATTAAAATATTAAAAATATTTAAAATTTCTTCTTAAGCCAGCCCAGCTTGTTGGAAAAAAATGTGTTTTTAGGGCACGGCGGAAGGCACTGAGGTCATGAATTCTCCTAATCTCCTGGGGCAACTGGTTCCAGAGGGTGGGTGCCCCCACAGAGAAGGCTCTCCCCCTGGGGGTCGCCAGCCTACATTGTTTGGCTGATGGCACCCTGAGGAGGCCCTCTCTGTGGGAGCGCACGGGTCGATGGGAGGTCATCGGTGACAGCAGGCGGTCTTGGAGATAACTAGGCCCTATGCCATGGAGCGCTTTAAAGGTGATCACCAACACCTTGAAGCGCACCCGGAAGACCACTGGAAGCCAGTGCAGCTCGCGCAGGAGCGGTGTTATGTGGGAGCGCCACGCTGCTCCCGTCACTACCCGCGCGGCCGCATTCTGGACCAGTTGGAGCCTCCGGGTGCTCTTCAAGGGGAGCCCCATGTAGAGAGCATTACAGTAGTCTAGGCGGGAGGTGACAAGGGCGTGAGTGACTGTGCACAGGGAATCCCGATCAAGAAACGGCCGCAACTGGCGAATCAGGCGAACCTGACAAAAGGTCCCCCTGGCTACAGCCGTCACATGTTCCTCCAAAGACAGCTGCCTATCCAGGAGGACTCCCAGATTGCGAGCCCTTTCTGCGGGGGCTAAAGACTTGCCCCCGATAGTCAGTGATGGAGTCAACTGACTATATCGGGATGCTGGGAACCACAGCCACTCCGTCTTGGACGGGTTGAGCTTGAGTTTGTTTCTCCCCATCCAGATCTGCACGGCTTCCAGGCACTGGGACATCACTTCGAGGGCATCATTGGGGTGGCCTGGGGTGGAGATGTACAGCTGGGTGTCATCAGCGTACTGATGGTATCTCACCCCAAAGCCACGGATGATCTCACCCAGCGGCTTCACATAAATGTTGAACAAAAGGGGCGAGAGGACCGACCCCTGCGGCACTCCACAAACGAGAGGCCTCGAGGTCGACCTCTGCCCCCCTGTCAACACAAACTGCGACCGGTCGGAGAGAAAGGAGGAGAACCACTGTAATACAGTGCCCCCCACCCCCAACTCTTCCAGCCGGTGCAGCATGATACCATGGTCGATGGTATCAAAAGCCGCTGAGAGATCTAATAGGGCTAGGACAGAGGAACATCCCCTGTCCCGAGCCCTCCAGAGATCATCGACCAACGCGACCAATGCCGTCTCCGTGCTGTGCCCAGACCTGAAACCCGACTGGAACGGATCCAGATAAGATGTTTCCTCCAGGAATTGTGGAAACTGTTGCGCAACCACACTCTCAACAACCTTCGCAATAAAGCGGAGGTTGGAGACAGGACGATAGTTAGCTAATACTGCCGGGTCCAGGGAAGGCTTCTTGAGGAGGGGCCTCACCACCGCCTCTTTCAAGGCGGCAGGGAAGTGACCCTCACTCAAAGAAGCGTTGATAATACCCTGGAGCCAGCCTCGTGTAACCTCCCGGGAGGCCAGTACCAACCAGGAGGGACACGGGTCCAGTAAACATGTGGCCGCACTAAGTCTCCCCAAAATCCTGTCCACATCATCAGGAGTCACAGAGTCAAACTCTTCCCAGATAACATTCTCAAGACTATTCCTTGTCACCCTGCCCAGATCTACCCAGTCGGAGTCCAAATCCCCCCGAATCTGAGCAATTTTGTCATACAGGTATTGTCCGAAATCCTCTGCCCTGCCTTCCAAGGGATCCTCCCGCACTCCCGCATGAAGCAGAGAGCGGGTCACCCTGAACAGGGCGGCCGGACGATTCCCTGATGACGCAATAAATGCGGAAAAGTAGTTCAACTTTGCCACCTTTATCGCCACTAGGTAGGTCTTAATATGCGACCTTACCAGTGTTCGATCAGATTCAGCGAGACTGGCCCTCCAACCACTCTCTAGGCGTCTTTTCCGGCGCTTCATCTCTCTCAGCTCCTCGGTAAACCAGGGAGCCGCTCGAGATCCGTACCGGGTCAGAGGCCGCAAAGGCACGACTCGATCCAAGGCTCCACCAGCCGCCCGATTCCAGGCAGCTACCAGGTCCTCGGCCGAGTCGTGTGCCAGATCCTCAGGAAACGGCCCAAGCTCCATCTGGAACCTATCAGGATCCATCAGTGGGGCCATGAACTAATTGGGTCAGGTCCATGGCCGTCATGGAAGCCATGAACTCCCGAGCCACCTCAGACGTTTCACCAACGGAAGGCAAGTTGAAATCACCCATGACCATGAGCCTGGGTGTATCCACTGCCACCGTGGCTATCACGTCGAGTAGCTCGGGCAGGGCTGTTGCCACGTGGCAGGGAGCCAGGTACGTGAGCAGCAAGCCCAACTGAACCCCATGACCCCATTTCATAAGGAGGGACTCACATCCGGCAATCTGTGGCACAGTGGTCTCCCTCGGACCTAGATCTTCGTTAATAATAACCGCTACCCCCCCCGCCCCTCCCCTGGGCCCTTGGCTGATGGAATGCTCTGAAACCTGGTGGGCACATCTCAACCAGAGGGACCCCTCCCTCTGGACCCAACCAGGTTTCCGTAATACCTGCCAGGTCCGCTCCCCCCTCCTTTATAAGATCACAGATGAGGGGGGCCTTATTTACCACGGACCTGGCATTGCACAGCATCAACCGAAGGCCCAGATCCTGAGTATCTGTGCTACCTAGTGTCCGAGTGGAACTTTGGAGACCGGGGCGAGCAATCGCTCTCAAATAGCGAGTGCGCGCCCCCGACACATGATGTGGTCCCCTGCTCCCGCCATATCTGCCCCTCCCAACTACCGTGCTGACGGTGCAACCCTCATAAATATGATCCTCCGTACCCCCCTCCAATCCCTCGTTCTGCACCCCCCAAACCGTTACCCCATGCCGGGCTAGGCTCTGACCATGGAGGATGACCCCCCCCCATCCCCATCGGTCGTCTTCTCAATTCCCCTTAAAAAATTATTACAAACCCCCCTCCCCAGATCCCTTAAAATCTTATTAAACATCTTCCTGGCTTATTTGCTTGTTCGAAGTAAACTTGTTTGGTTGCCTTCAAGTTTCTAACCAATTCTTCCTGATCAACTAAATTGAGTTTGTGTTTATGAAAAATAAATTGTTCTTGTAATTGGGAATTTTGTGGGTTGTTCTGTAATTTAGTCTCCAATTTTTTTATTGCTTGAAGTAGATTGTTTTGTTGGGCATATTTTTCTTTGTTCTTTTTTGCAACATAGGATATTATAATTCCCCATATAACAGCTTTCATAGTATCCCATAGGTTTTGGGTCGTTGTATATTGGTTATTATTTTCTTTAAAATAAAAATTTAGTTCTTCCTTAATTTTCTTAATCAATTCCTCATCTTTCAATAATTGAGAATCTAGCCCTTCCAATTGATTCTGAGCGGGTTGTGGTCTGCCCACGAGTTTGGTAAAATTTCTACTTCTGTCACTTCTTCTGCTAATTCTCCACTTATCCACGCCATATCAATGCGTGACCATGACTGATGGGGGTTCGAATAGAAAGTAAATTGTCTCTTCTGGATTTAGTGTTCTCCATATATCTATTAAATTTAATTCTTTGGTCATTTCTACATATATTTTGGGTAGTTCTCTTTTTTTCCCCCTTTCTTCTTTCCCCCATTGTAGTCTTTTTGATAATCTGTTATCGCATTATAATCTCCTATGATGCAAATATTTTTTCTTTCTAATTCAATAATTTTATCATATAAGGTTTTGTAAAATTCTTTTTGATTGTCATTGGGGGCATAAATTACCACTAATACATTTTTTTTGAAATTTATTTGTATTTCTATTGCCAGAATTCTTCCTTTGGGGTCTGCAAATATTGAGTTTGCCTTTATCTCTTCTTTAATGTAGACAGCTATTCCTTTCTTTTTCTCCTGATCTGCAGAAGCCGTAAACGGAGTCCCTAATCTAAATATTTTTTGTCTGTTTTTAAGATGTGTGTTTCCTGTAAACATATAATATCTGCATTTTGTTTTATTAAGTTTGCCAAAATTCTTTTTCTTTTTGTCGTTGAGTTTAGTCCATTTATGTTAATAGATAAGAGTTTCACCTCTTTTTCCATAGCCCTAATTGTATCTCATTTTTTGTCTTCTGTTTGCTCTTATTTCCCTTTCTGTTCTGATCGCTGTCTTAGGCTCTTCTCTTTCTTGTTGTTGTTGGTTGGTATCTTTTACTTCTTGTTCTTCATCTTTATTTTTTGGTTGGTCTTGTTCTTCTTGAGAGTTTAAATCTAGATCTTCTCTGCTGCTTTGGTCTTCCGATCCCGCCAGTTGCTCATAAAGTTCCTGTGCTTTTTCCAGAGTGTCTATTTTGATTTTCCTTTCTTCCCAAGTGACCAGCATCCCTTCTGGAATCAGCCATCAGAACAGAATATCTCTTTTATTCAGGTGTTTAGCCAGGAATTTATAATCCCTTCTCTGCTCTCTTACTCTTCTCGGGATTTGCTTACTCTTCTGAGAATCTGAATCTCTTTTCCTTTATATATTATTGCTTCTTTTCTGGATATTTTATATATTATGTCTTGAACTTTCCTCCTCGTGAATCGAATGTGGACCTCCTTTGGGAGCTTGTTTTTTCTTGCATAGCTCGTGTTGACCCTGTAAACGTCGTCCATTTCCTTCAACATTTCCTCCTTGTCTCTATCTAGTGCTTTGGCTAAAATTTCTGCCATCACTAGTTCCAGATCTTCATCTTGATTTTCCATTATATTTTGGAATCTTAGGAATGACGCAGCTTTATCCATCTCAATATAGATCATAGAATCTTCCATTTCTTTGCTCACCATTTTTATTTGCTGGTCCACTTTTTCTAGTTTCTTCTCTGTTTGTTCCGTTCTTTTCTCTACTTCCTTTATTGTGTGTTCATTCTTTTCTAATGCTTGTTGAATTGACCCTACTTTTTCATCAAGCTTTGATATGTCTGATCTCATTCCCATTTTAGTTTCCCCATTTCCTCTTTCAGCTCATTAATATCAGCTCTTGTCTCTAAATGATTCTTTATCATTATTTCTTGGAGTTTAACCATCGATTCTTGCAATGTGAGTAGCGAGGTTTGAATATTAACATTTGAAGCGGTGTTTTGTTTCTCAGGTGTCAGCATTCCTTCTATTGTTTTTTGCATCATCGGAGAAGCTGTTGTTGCTGAGGGTGTTAGGGTTAGTATGGTCTTCTTTCCAGTCTTAGTTATTGTGGTGTTTGTAGTAGTCATCTCTTCTAGTATCTCTTTCTGTTCCAGTTGGTGATGTTTGGACAAAGAGAGAGTTTGAGGAACTAGCTCTGTTCTTTGCCCCTCTTTTCTGGTGCTGGAGCAATCCTGAAAGGATACACGAAGCCCGAAGGGAAACGTGTTGGAGTGGGGATACTTGAGGAGCAGTCTGGTGATAAGCGATTGCCAGCGTGATGGAGAGAAACCCTGTAGAGCCCAGCAATCGAGAGGCTGACATTTTTTAATGGTGGCCCTGAAGTCCTGACAGCCAGCAAAGTGGGAAGCAAGATTGAATGACAGCTCGTGGTGAGGAGTAATGAGAGATCACTGCAAAAGAATTTGCATTACAGAAGACTAGCAAGAAAGAAGGTTCGCACCTCATTATGAAGATTGATTGATCGTAACCTGAGAAAGCAGCTAAGAAGCGGAGGGGTGAGTGAGACTGGGGAACAATTGATAGCCTGACATTTTAATGAACAAAATAAGAGGAGATAACAATCTGGGATACCTTTTGATTATTAGACTTCAGACTTTACATTTTGAACTTTGAAAAACTGAGAACTAAACACTAGTTACGAGGTTGAGAACTTTGTGCTTTACTAAAGATTGACAGATATTAAGAAGCAGCTGAAATAACGAAAGTGGAGAGAGTCCATAACTCAGCAACTTTTCCGCATAATAAAGAAGACTGAGTTGATGGGAATTTCTGAGAGACTGAAATAGTAATAAGAAACTGATGAATTGGTGACTTTTTTATCTTCTGTTCTTTGAATCTGCTAATTGATTATCTTTTCACTTTTACTACTGGATACAATAACTTGAATGCTTTTTGGAAACCATTAACTTTATAGCTAATTGGTATTTACAACTAGATATATTTCATTATATACACCCGTGATGGCGAACCTATGGCACGGGTGCCACAGGTGGCACGCGGAGCCATATCGGTGGGCATGCGAGCTCAGCTCCAGCACGCATGCGTGCGCTAGCCAGCGGATTTTCGGGCCCACCAGAAGTCAGAAAACACACTGTTTCTGGCCTCTGGAGGCCTCGGGGGGGGAGGCCGTTTTTGCCCTCCCCAGGCTCCTAGAAAGGTTCTGGAGCCTGGGGAGAGCAAAAAACGGGCCTACTAGGCCCACCGTGCCATCACGTGCCAAAAACGGGGGAAGCACAGGGGGGGCGGGGCACATAGAATTATGGATGTGGGCACACATGCGTGTGACCCCACCGCACTCCCCCCGCTTTTGGCACCCGATGGCAAAAAGGTTAGCCATCACTGATATACACTATAGATTTAAAGTATAACTAATTTCAATAGAGCTTACTGTAAGTAATTTTGAACTATTACTTAACTTATTAATTTACTCAACATAAGGCTATTTAACCTAATTAACGAATTGATTATATTTATTGCTATATATTGTTTGAAAGTTCTAGGTAATTTATTCTTCTAGATTGACACTTAAAAGTTTAATTTTTTTAATTTATATACTTTATATATATACTTACATACAACCTAGATTTTCTGACTTTTATATTAATATTTATGTATAATACTTATTAAGATTTACATTTACAGCTTAAACTGTAAGCTACTGACATATTTACTGAATAGTGGTGTGAACATCGAGATCTATACAAATAATATAACAGCATAAAAATTTATAGCAAGTACCATATTATATCAACAGCTAACTTTTAAGGAAAATAAATTTAAGTTGTTTAATGCAAATTTGGGACGTGCTTTTTACTTGTTCATAGTCTCTGTTTCACTTTTTTTTTATTGAAAAGTTTTACATAAAAAACATTTCCCCCCCAAAACTCCCCCCACCCCTCTCCCCCCCCCCCCCCCCCCCACCCCCCCTCCCCCCCCCCCCCCCCCCCCCCCCCAGAGCAAAATACAGGGTATTTCAATTAACAATCATAAGCTAAATTAAACTATCTATCCTTAAACTAACAGATCCCCCCTTAAAACCTTAACTCCGCTATAGATAACATAATACTTCTAAAGTTTAACATTCATGCATAGGCTATTTGGTATTTTCTTGTCTGATACTTATTTTGAATATAATCAATCCATCTTCTCCATTCCGATATATATCTTTCTTGTGAATAGTCCTTCAAATACGCTGAAATTTTCGCCATTTCCGCTAAGTTCGCTACTTTCAGTATCCACTCTTCAATAGTAGGCAAAGAGTCCTTCTTCCAATATTGCGCAACCAGCAGCCTAGCTGCCGATATTAGATTTAAGATCAATTTAGTCTCTGATGATGTACAATCCAGTGTTATACCCAATAAAAACAATTGCGGAGTAAATTTCAACCTTTTTTTCAAAATATTCTGCATCACCCACCAAATTTTTATCCAAAATGCTTTGATTTTCTTACAAGTCCACCATATATGATAATAAGTTGCATCCTCACAATCACATCTCCAACATTTAGCTTGCAAATTTGGGTACATACATGATAATTTTTTAGGATCTAAATGCCATCTGTAAAACATTTTATAAAAATTTTCTCTTAAATTTTGTGCTTGCGTAAATTTAACATTTCTAACCCAGATCTTTTCCCATGTTTCTATCATCACCGGTTCCTGAAAGTTTTGTGCCCATTTTATCATACAATCCTTAACCAATTCTGTTTCTGAATCTATTTCCAATAATGCGTTATACAACCTTTTAATATGCATTTGGCTTTGATCTCTAATCTGTTTTACCAAATTTTCCTCATTTTGCATAACATCAATTTTTTGATCTTCCCTCCATCTAGCTTGGAGCTGACCATACTAAAACCAAGTATAAATTATCCCTTCTTCTTTCAATACGTTTAAAGATTTCAATTGCAATTTGCCCCTTTCCATAAAAAGGAGCTCTTTATAGGTAATCACCTCCTGTTTTTGTTCTATACCTATATTTTCTATTACATGTCTGGGATTTGCCCATATAGGTATTTTGTAATTTAACTTATATTGATACTTTTTCCAAACCCTCAACAAAGCATTTCTAAGTATGTGACCTTTAAACACCTTTTTTTTCCACTTCCACTTTTTTTTTCATATAACAAGTAAGCATGCCATCCATATAACAAATCATAACCTTCTATATTTAACATTCTCTCTTCAGTTAGATTAAACCAGTCACTAATTTGTGATAAGACAGCTGCTTCATAGTACAATCTTAAATTAGGCATTTTAAGACCTCCTCTCTCACGTATATCCTGTACAATTTTCAGTTTTATTCTTGGTTTTTTCCCATCCCAAATAAAAGTACTAACCCCTTTCTGCCACTCCCTCAAATTTCCATCTTTCTTAAGCATCATTTGGAACAAAAATAAAAACCTAGGTAGCACATTCATTTTTATTACTGCTATCCTTCCCAATAAAGATAATTGTAACTTTTTCCAGTTTTCCATTTCTTTCTGCACTTTTTGCCAAAGAACTTCATTATTATTTTTAAATAATTTCGTATTTGAGGCTGCAATATATACTCCTAGATATTTAACCTTATTAACTATTTCGAACCCCGTTATTCTTCCTAAATCTTCTCTTTGGGATACAGACATATTTTTAATTATCACCTTTGTCTTATGTTGATTTACTTTAAATCCAGATACCTTACCATATTGACCTAATATATCTAACATATATGAAGCCGATTCTATGGGTTGAGATAAAGTAACAACCAAATCATCTGCAAATGCTCTTACTCAAGAGAAACTGCATGTGGGGGTGGAGAAGAGGAAACTGGAGGAGAAACAATTCCAACCCCTGGGGGTCAAGTGAGAGATGCAGCAGCCCAAGGGGCCCCAGCCTTGCCGGTTCCCCCCTGCCAATGGAAAAAACCAAAAATTCCCCCCCTGGCCGGAAAATATGATGGGAATCTGAAGACCCTGGGGCTTTTCCTGACCCAAGTCTGGAACCACATGCAAGATTGGGGGGAAGATTATTTGTCAGATGCAGCCCGAGTGAGATGCGTCACAACCGCTCTAGAGGGAGTAGCAGCTGACTGGATGGTGGTCCTCCACAATAACAACTCCCCCCTGCTGAGAAATTACAATCAGTTTATGGCAGCCCTTAGGAGACGGTTTGAAGACCACCTAGCTGAGCGGAAGGCGAGACTCAGAATGAAGGGTATCCAGCAGGGCCAGAGATCAGTGGCAGAATACACCCAAGAGTTTCGTGAGTTAGCACCCTACATGACAGGATGGTCAGAAGCGGCCCTGTTAGAGAGTTTCAAAGATGGGCTAAATGAAGAAATATACAAAGACTGCAGAGCCCGAGGTGTCCCCGAAGACTTGCAATGTTGGTACATAGCGGCTGAGGATGCGGAAATCGAGCTGGCCCGAAGCCGACTCCGAGGAAGCGGTGCAAAAGACCCATCATCCTATGCCTATCGCAAAGGAGCGCCAAAGGCGGCTGGGGGGAGGTCAGAGTTCAAACCAAAATCGAAGTCCTTCACATGTTTCAAATGTGGAAAAGAAGGCCATCGAGCTGCCGAGTGCTTCTCCAAACCAATGCCAAAATCTACCGCCCCGGGTCCTAAGAAGGCTGACAAAGCACCCATAAAGGCTCGCGCAACTGCTCTGGAAGGAGAAGTCGTTGAGTTCGCTCCCCGTAACCAGGGTGAGCTGGGAACTCTGACCACCGCAGAGGACAGCGGAACGGACTCCGACTCTGACCCCGGCGATCTGGTGAGGACCCCATGCTCATCCCCATAGAACTAAGGGTGCCGTCCACGGGGACACAGGCGCAGATATTAGCCTTATTAGACTCTGGGTGCACCAGGTGCATAATCAGCCCGAAAGTGGTGGAGAAAATGGGTCTAAGGCTTAAAACGTTAAAAAGACCTATTGCCTTCTGTCAACTAGACGGATCTATAGCGGGAGGGGCCCCAGCTACTTTTGTGACCGAAACGATTGAGATGCAGTTGGGGAATCACATAGAGACCCTCAGGTTCATCGTGGCCCCTGGCATGGAACGGCCCCTCATACTTGGACTGCCCTGGCTCCATAGATGGAACCCACGGGTTAATTGGAAGACGGGGGTTTTGCGCATTCGCACCAAAAATCCGGGACTAGGAAAAGGAGAAAACCCCCTAGAGGATGGGACAAAACCCGAAAAGGCAGAAGTGGCCATGGGTCACATTGAAGGGGAGGAAAAAATTCCAAAAGAGTACTGGGATCTTCGTGAAGTTTTTAGCAAAAAGGCTTCAGATGCACTACCCCCTCATAGAACTACAGACTGTACCATTGAAATTCTGCCTGGGGTGAAGCTCCCTAAACCCAAAATATACCCCATGACCCCCCGAGAACTGGGGGAACTGCGGAACTTCATTGATAAGAATTTAAAGCGGGGTTTTATTCAACCAGCCCGACCCAGGGTGGCGGCGCCAGTATTGTTCTGGGAAAAGAAAGATGGCTCCTTTCGTCTCGTAGTTGACTACTGAAACCTCAACGCAATTTGCCTGGAAAACGTGTACCCCTTGCCCCTCATGAAAGACATGTTAGCCCATTTAGGGAAGGGAAAGGTTTTCACCAAACTGGACTTACGAGAGACATACTATTGAGTGAGAATCAGAGAAGGGGATGAATGGAAAACGGCATTCAATTGCCCCTTGGGATGTTTCCAATTTAAGGTGCTCCTTTTTGGACTACAGGGAGCCCCTGCTGTGTTCATGCAATTGATCAATGAAGTATTGCATGAGCACCTGTACAAGGGGGTGTTGGTTTACTTGATTGACATTCTTATCTACTCTGAGAACATGAACGATCATGTGAAATTGGTGCAAACTGTCCTGAAAAAACTCAGGGCTGCTGAACTGTATGCCAAACTGTCTAAGTGCGAGTTCCACCAAAACAAAATTGATTACCTGGGGTATCGCATATCGCATGAGGGAATAGAGATGGATCCCGGTAAAGTCAAAGCTGTAATGGAATGGGCCACGCCACGCACCCGCAAGCAACTACAGAGTTTCCTGGGATTTGCTAACTTTTATAGACAATTTATCCCCTCTTTCGCCAAAATCGCACTACCCATAACCAATCTTCTAAAGACAAAGGGGGAATTAAAACCAAAGCCTTCTCGGCCTCTTGAATGGACTATGGAGTGTCAGGCAGCATTCGAAAAGTTGAAACGGCTGTTTGCTGCTGAACCAGTTCTCAAACACCCGAACATGGAAGAACCTTTCATGGTACAGGCGGACACTAGTGACGTAGCCGTGGGGGCAGTACTTCTGCAAAAGAACGCCGAGGGGAATTTGCAACCCTGTGCTTACACATCCCGAAAATTGTCAGAAACCGAAAGGAGATGGGCCATATGGGAGAAGGAAGCTTTTGCAGTGCGATGGGCTTTGTTAACATGGAGACAATTCCTGGAAGGGGCCAAGCATCCGTTCGAGGTTTGGACTGACCATAAAAATTTAGAAGCGTTGAAGACACCACGTAAACTGTCACCAAAACAAGTTCGTTGGGCCCAGCACTTCAATCGGTTTAATTTCACTCTGCAATATCTTCCTGGAGGGAAGAACTTCATGGCAGACGCCCTCTCCAGATTGCCTCAATACAACAGCACAAAGAAGGAGGTGGTGCAACCTATCATCCCTTCGACACAACTAGCAGCGCCAGTAACTACCAGGGCACAAACAAGGACCGATCCGGCCCTCTCAGGCGATTTGCTTCAAAAACTATGTGAAGCCCTGAAAATGGACGAGTGGTTCAAAACCCACTCGAATGAATGCACCCTCCGTGATGGACTACCCTGGGTTGGGGCAAAATTGTATGTGCCTGCCAGCTTGAGAACGACAGTGTTGCAGTATGCCCATGATGCCAAGGTGGCGGGACATTTTGGTTTTGTTAAAACTTTGCAACTCGTCAAGAGACAATTCTGGTGGCCTGCACTCAAAAAGGACATAGAGGCATATGTAGCAAGCTGCCCGGTGTGTGCCTCCGCTAAAAGACCTCCAGGGAAGCCCCCTGGCTTGCTTCAAAGTGTGGCTAGGCCGAATGCCCCTTGGAAGGAAATATCCATGGATTTTATTG
>WNWU01004589.1:1030-15585 GCA_012654045.1 Ptyas mucosa | reverse complement strand
CCCCCCCCAATGCGCCCCCCCCCTTTTTCCAAGTGGGCTGGCATACCTCTTACCAGAGGACAACTAGGTACCGCCCGTTCCCTGGTGAGACAGCTGTTCCCTGCCTGGCGCATGGCGCTGCCAAGATGGCTTGGTTGATGATCAGGCAACTCCAAAGTTTCCTGCTAAACGTGTTCGTTCTTCTTTCCCTGTTTAAAAGAGCCGCGCTTGTAGGGGGGAGAGATCTGACTAAAGAGCTGTGCTTTAGCTGTGCTAAAGAGCTGCCTCCTGCCTTCCTCGATCTCCAAAGTTCCTCCCCCCATGGAATCCTAGCGTTTTCCTGCCTTCCACGATCTCCAAAGTTCCTCCTCCGATTGAGTGCCTCCTGCTTTCTGTGCCTCCTCAGATCTTTGCAGTTTCTCCCCCCATCGCATGCTAGCTTTCTCCTGCTTTCCTGTCACGGAGGGGCATCTGCACAGGGTAGAACCTGCAGAGATCGGAGAAGGCCCTGCCTCCGTTCATCCGCGGCAGAGACCAGAAGACCAGCTGGCCTAGTGGAGGTGCGCGCATGTGCGGTGGACCTGGGCTGGGGTGACGGCTGGCGTGCCGGCAGAAAGGACTCTGCGTGCCACCTGTGGCACGCGTGCCATAGGTTCGCCATCATGGCACTATAAGATTGACTTCTTTGCCTCGGCGGAGGCCTCCTTTGGGTGGAGGGTGCTGCAGTCTGTCCACTCTCCTGGTCTCCCGGGTTCCAGCCAGCCTCCCTCCCAGTAATCCAGTTTGGGCATATCCCACTCTGAACTGCCGAACATCGCTATGGAAAATGGACGTTGGCTTACCTGAACGTCCTTTTTCGGAGTGATGTGAGGCAATTCGACCCACCGCACTGGCTGTCTCTGTCGGACCCGGGAGGTTGTGTGTTTTTTCCTTCCTTTCTTAGGTACGTCTTCTGGGGCGTCTTCAAGAAATAACTGAGTAGCAGAGGAAGCCAGGAGGCGTGGTCAGACAAGCAAATTTAAAGAAACACTACACTCTCAGTCTATGTTAACCCTCTAGAGAGTACCCACTCTGAATTGCCTCACATCGCTCCGAAAAGGGACGTTCAGGTAAGCCAACGTCCATTCTCAGTCATGAATATTCTAACACTCCTCCCTTCATGACTGGAAGAGACATAAATCCAATTAACTTAATATTCTTCCCATGGTGCACTCCACCCAATGGCTTGGTCATTATGTCTGCCAAATTGTCCTCTGAAGAACAGTGAAGCAAGCTAATCAATTTACATTTCATGGCTTCCCTGACATTACAATATTTAATGTCCACATGCTTGCTTCTATTCTTTATTCTGTCACCTGTTGCCATTTTAATGCAGGCAGCATTATCTTCATACACCATTACAGCTTCATTTACCTGTACATTTAAATCCTGTAACAGCTGTATATACCAGGTTACCTCTGAACAGAGTTCAGACAAAGCAATAAATTCTGCCTCTGCAGTAGAAATGGCGACAGTTGTTTGCTTCTTGGACTTCCAACCAATTAAAGCCCCTCCAAACAATACCACAATCCCAGAATTGGACTTTCTGGTTTTTATATCATTTGCATAATCACTATCAACATAGCATTTCAATTTTAATTCTTCAGAGACCTGTATTTGAAGACCCAAATTCACAGTTCCCTTCAAATACCTGAGAATCCTTTTTACACCCATCCAATGCAATTGTGTTGGTGCAGCAGTAAAGCGACTCAAAATGCTTACTGCACAAGCTATGTCTGGTCTGGACCACTGTGACAGATATAACACGCTTCCAGTTGCTGACTGATATATCTCTTGATCACAGGCTTCACTTTCATCCTCGCCCAAACTGTTATGAAAATCTGTGCTCATAGGTGTTGGAGCAGTATTACAATCTTTCATGTTATATTTCTCCAACAACTGTTCAATTTTTCTTTTTTGACTGAGAACATAACCACCTTTCTCAGTCTTTTGTATCTCCACACCAAGATAATTTTGTACTTCTCCCAAATTCTTTAGTTCAAATTTCTTCTCTAACTTATTAGCAAATTCTTTTATATCCTTTGCAATAAAGCAAAGATCATCCACAAATGCTAATAGTTGACAATCCCCACCTTGTAACTTTCCAGTGTATATGCAACCATCAGCTTTGCAACTCTTGAACCCAAGACCCTTCAATGCCTTATCTAGACATATATTCCAATTCCTGGCTTACTGCTTCAGCCCATAAATGGCCTTGTTCAATTTATACACTGTGTTAGGCTTTTTACTTTCATACCCTGGTGCTTGAATCATGTAAATTTCTTCCTCTAATTCTGTATTGAGGAATGCAGTGGTTATGTCAAAATGCCAAATTTTATGGTCATGTGCCGCTGCCAATGCTAGTGCAAGCCTTATGCTTTCACTCTTTACAGTTGGCGCGAATACCTCATCATAGTGCACATTTTTCATCTGTGAAAAACCTTGTGCCACTAACCTTGCTTTATATGGGACCTCATTGTTGGGTAGTACTTTCTTCTTGTACACCCATTTGCATCCTTCAGCTTTGCTACCCTGTGGCAAAGTCATAGATGTGAACATGTTATGTTCACCCATGGATTTCATTTCCTTGTCCATGGCTTCTTTCCACTTTACTTGTTCTATTTTAGGTAATGTCAAAATTTCCTTATAGTTCCTTGGCTCATACCATACATTACACACCTTAACTTTACTAGCAGAATACCTGTCAGGTGGAACCCCCTTGTTCCAGTGCTCTGACCTGCGTGGCATTGACTGCTCCTGTGTTTCAACTCTCTCTTGCTTCATATCTTTTTCAGCTTCTCCTCCCTGAATGCTGACACCTTCACTAAGTGAGTTACCATCACTAAGTGAATCATTCCAAAAATTTGCATCAATTCTATTCCAATTTTGCTCTGCAAAACTAGCAGTCAACATGGCTTCACCCCAATATGACCTGCTCAGACCAGAATCTTCCAGCAGTGAGTCCTTCATGGTTTGTAAGACTCCATTCCGCCTCTTAACAACACCATTCTCAGCTGCTGTGTACGGATTTGTGTGTCTGTGTTTTATTCCTAACTGTCCCAACCATTGTTGAAAACTTGTTGACATGAATTCTGAACCTCTTGTCAGTTTGCAGCTGACATACCTGCTGTTTATACCTTCTTTCTACGAAACTTACCCATTGCTTAAATTTCTGTAGCACCTCTATTTTACTCTTTAGCAAATAGCAGAACCCAAACCTGCTGTAGTCATCTACAATGACCAGCACATACTTTGCTCCTCCCAAACTGGCTTGCATTGGCCCAACCAAATCTGCATGTACCAGCTCTAGAGCTCTTGTTGTCTGCCTTGTGCTACACTTGATTACTGGAAACGCTTAGGACTTTGATGACTTGCATACGGCACAGTCCAAGTATGCCTTACATCCCTTTAAATTTAACCCTTCTGCAAACTGTTGCATTTGTTGCAAAACTCTGAAACTGGCATGGCCAAACTTTCTGTGCAAGAGATGAACACATGAATCATGTTGTAGCACATTTCCAAATGTTTGTGCACATTGAACCTTTTGTCCCTGCAACACATAAAGATTATTCTGCTTTATGCCCTGTGCACATACATTCCCATTTCTCTTTATGAGACACCTCCTATTTACAAATGTGGTCTCAAATCCTTGCTTGTCTAAACTAGAGACACTCAGCAAATTATGCTCCATTTCAGGCACACATAATATATCATTTAACCTCATTTCCAGATATGGAATTTGCACACTGCCTCTTCCAATGACTTTAGCCTTCTGGCCATTTGCCAAGGCTACTGCATCTCCAGCAGCTGAATCCATTCTGTAAAACAATTTAGAATTATTAACAATTGTTTGACTTGCCCCACTGTCTATCAGTGATTTGTCTCTGCTATTGCCATAGCTAACTTTTGCAATAGCAACCTGTCCATCTTGCAATTTTCTTCTTTGCAAACAGCTTTTTCTTTGCAAACAGTCCTTCTTTAAATGTGTCCTTTCACGACAAATGAAGCACATCCATTGTTGCTGTTCTTTCTGATATCTTCTGCTGCAACAGTTTTCTTTGCAGACACCTTGTCTGTTGCTAGGGTCTCTGCAAATAGCCAGTCTGTGGAATTTTCTGCTGCTCTTGTCTCTCTGCTCATTGGGCCCCCACCTTAGGATTTTTTTCTCGTGGTTTTTTCTATAATGGCGTTTGTTCTCCTCAGCAATCAAACAAGCCTTTAAAGCCTCCAAACGCAACTCCTGCCTTCCACGATCTCCAAAGGTCCTCCCCCCCATGTAATCCTAGCGTTTTCCTGCCTTCCACGATCTCCAAAGGTACTCCCCCGATTGAGTGCCTCCTGCTTTCTGTGCCTCCTCAGATCTTTGCAGTTTCTCCCCCTAGAACCTGCAGAGATCGGGGAAGGCCCTGCCTCCGTTCATTCGCAGCAGAGACCAGAAGACCAGCTGGCCTAGTGGAGGTGTGCGCATGTGCGGTGGACCTGGGCTGGGGTGACGGCTGGCGTGCCGGCAGAAAGGACTCTGCGTGCCACCTGTGGCACGCGTGCCATAGGTTCGCCATCACGGCTCTAGAGACTATAGAATCTAAGATTTTCTTTACTTCGTAGCGTGTCTCCCCTTGCACTACAATTGGCTTGGAGGCTGGCTGGTCTACCGGTCTCAGCTGGGATCCTACTGCCGGCTTTAGCAAACTGCTGTGAAATACCGGATGCACTTTCCCTAGCAGGTGGGGAAGTTTCAGCTGCACTGTAACTGGGTTGATTACTTTCACTATCGGGAAAGTCCCTATGAACTTTGGTTCCAGTTTCTTACAGGGGAGTTTCAGCCTTAAGTACTTTGTTGAGAGGTACACTTTGTTCCCGATATGAAAAGGCTTTTGGGGGGCTCTGCATTTATAGGTTTGTGCCTTATGGGTTTTTGCCGCTTCCTGAAGGACGTGCCAGTGCTGCTATGCACCACGTTATTGTATGCCACCTCGGCAAAAGGCAGTAGTTCTGCCCAATTGGTTTGTTGATAGTTTACATAGCACCTTAATTATTGTTCCACCATCACGTTCGTATGTTCTGCGGCCCCGGTAGTGCTCGGATAGAACGCCAAACTGAGCCCTTGCAAGGACCCAATGGACTTTATGAACTCCCTCCAAAATTTTGCTGTGAATTGGTCTCCCCTGTTAATGTAAATGATGCAGGTTCAGCTAGATGAACACTGAAGGCCCCTCTTCATTCACATTATTGTAAGAAAGAAAGTGTGCTTGTTTGAGAGAAACGTGCTGGTTGGAAAGTATATTAAAGGCAGTTAAACCCCATTATTGGTAATATATCTTCTGATGAGGCCTAGCTGTCACGGAAGGACAGCCATATAGAGAATGTCTGAAAAGCTTCACTGTCATCCACACAAAGACATGTATGGGGCAAAGAGTTAATTATTACCTAAGGACAGCAGTAAAAACTCCATTAGTACTTACAGAACTTAGGAAAGTGGTCTAGCTGAAAGTAATCTTATAAACTAGAAGCTAATGGTTTAGTAATGATGAAGTGTCCATTATTTTATAACAAATGTATGGAACAACTATATGAAGTCATGTATTTGATACCAAATGTAATTTTACCATATATGGAAAATGTATTAGATCACCAACTCCTTTGTCTTGAAAACATATATAAACAGTTGTGTCAAAGCTCTTGGTTGTTCAGACTTTCAGGTATGAATCTGCTCTGAACCTTGCGCAATAAACTGGCTCTGACTGACCCGGAATGTTGTTTGGTCCCATCATTCCATAACACTGTCAGAAATAATTCTGCGGGGAACCCCGTGTATCCCATAGATGTGTTTTACAAGTAGTTTGGCTAGCTTATGCACTGATGGGAGACCTGAGCAAGCTATGAAATGGGCTTGTTTGGAGAATAGGTCTATCACAGTCCAAATGACTGTGTTCCCCCCACATTCAGGGAGTTCCATGATGAAGTCCATAGCTATTTCCTCCCATGGGTGGGAGGGATCCGCCACCTGTTGGAGCAGCCCTGGGGCCCTCCCTGGTATTTTTTCATGGCTGCGCAGGTGGCACAGCTTTTTATATAGTCCTCAATGCCTCTCTTCATTTTTGGCCACCAAAATTGCCCTCTTGCCAGGTGTAGGGTTTTTAGATGGCTGATGTGCCTTGCCTGCAAGGAGTCATGACTCCTTTGGAGTACTTGGAGGCTCAGGCTGTTGGGGATGGATAGTTTGGATCCTTTCCATGCTAGCCCATCTCTGAGGGTTAGCTACCCTGGGTTGTCTTTGTACCAGGGGTCGTTAGGCAGTTTGTTTTTTAATCTTTGTGTTAGGGCTTCACCGTCTCCGGTCGTCTGCTATTGCACTTGTCTTCAAGTGGTGGCCTGAGAGGCTAGCTGGGAGGGGGGAAGCATGGCATGAACCACCTCCTCCCATTTGCTGTTGTATTGGGGCTCCTGTCGACTAGTAGATTCTTCCCCCAGGGATGTAATTCATTGTGAAATTGAAGCGATTGAAGTATTGTGCCCACCGGTCTTGTTTAGGGGAAAGCTTCTGTCCTAAGTGCCTCCAGGTTTTTGTGAACTGCCCATACTTCAAAGGGGACTTGGCTGCCTTCAAGGAAGTGGTGCCAAGTTAATAATGCCCATTGAATGGCATATGATTCCTTTTCCCATATTGCCCACCTCCTTTTGGTCTCTGTCAGTTGTTTGGAGGTGTAGGCGCAGGGCTGCAGATTGCCATCAGAATTCTTTTGAAGTAGGACTACGGCCACTGCCACATGGCTGGCATCTGCTTGGACGATAAACGGGTGCTCTGGGTTTGGGTGTTTGAGGATTGGTTCCATGGCAAAAAGTCTTTTTAGCATTTCAAACACTTTTTGGCACTTTTGGCAAGTCCAGTTCAATGGTTAGCCACTGTTCTAACCTAGGCTTCCTTTATCTTCTTTGACACGCTGCCAAAGACCTAATTGGCAATTATTTTGGCAAGGCCACATGGAAACACAGAGTCAAAAATGGAGCTTCAAAGTACAAACTGACACCATCCACAACGTTGCTTCCTGCAAAGGCCCGCGTGCCTTTGCTCTTCCTTTATGTCTTTTTTTTTAATTAAAAAGTTTTACAATAAGTACAAATATTTTCTCCCCCCTCCCATCCCCCTCCCTAACCCCCCAACTCAAACCCCTCCCTCCCTCCCTCCCTCACCCACCCCCGTCCCACTCTTCCTCCCCACCCCTGAACTTCCCAAGACTAGCACAGGGTATAACCTTTAACAAACCTAGAACTATAATAAACTAACAATAAATTGAACTACTATTAATCCTAGATCTTTAACTCCTCTCACCCACAAACAATATACATATAAACCACTGACAAATTATGCAAAATATTCATTCATAAGCTATTTGAAGTCTTTTAGTCCGATATTTACTTTGGATATAATCTATCCATCTTCTCCATTCTGTTATATATCTTTCATTCGAATAGTCTCTGAGATATGCGGAGATTTTCGCCATTTCCGCCAAATGCACCACTTTTAATGTCCATTCCTCCATGGTGGGTATTGCTTTCTTCTTCCAATATTGTGCCACCAATAACCTAGCTGCTGTTATCAGATTTAAAATCAACTTTATTTCTATAACTGTACAATCTGTAATTATACCCAACAGAAAAAACTGTGGCATGAACTTAATCTTTTTCTTTAAAATATTTTGAATAACCCACCAAATTTTTACCCAGAACGCCTTAAATCTTTTTACAAGTCCACCAAATATGATAATATGTAGCATCCTGGCTTTCACATCTCCAACATTTGGGCTGAAGGTTTGGATACATACAAGCCAATTTTTTCGGGTCTAGATGCCATCTATAAAACATTTTATAAAAGTTTTCTCTTAAATTTTGAGCTTGTGTAAATCTTACATTTCTAACCCAAATATTTTCCCATGTGTCCATTGAGATTACCTCCCCTATATTTTGCGCCCATTTTTATCATGCAATCCTTAACTAATTCAGTTTCTGAATCTATTTCCAATAATACATTATATAACCTTTTTATGTGCATTTGACTTTGATCTCATATTTGTTTAATCAAATTATCATCCTGAAACAAAATTCCCATTTTTTGGTCTTCTATCCATCTGGCCTGTAGCTGGCCATACTGAAACCATGTTTTAATCACTCTTTCATCTTTTAATTGCTGGATAGTTTTTAGTTGCAATGTATTCCCTTCCTTATACAAAAGTTCCTTATATGTGATCCCATCTTGTTTTTGCTCTATACTTATATTCTCTATCGCGTGTCTGGGTATTGTCCATATTGGCAATTTATCATTTAACTTATATCGATATTTCTTCCAGACACGCAACAAAGCACTCCTCAGTATATGACTTTTAAAAATAGTATCCACCTTTTTATCATACAATAAATAAGCGTGCCAGCCATAGACCAGACCATAACCCTCTATATTTAATATCCTTTCCTCCGTCATGTTAACCCAATCACTAACTGCCGACAAGGTAGCTGCTTCATAATACAGTCCTATATTTGGCATTTTAAGACCTCCTCTCTCTCTAGAGTCTTGCATTATTCTCTGTTTTACTCGTGGTTTCTTCCTTGCCCAAATAAAAGAGTTTACACCCTTTTGCCACTCCTTCAGATTTTTGTCTGTTTTAAGTATAGGTATCATTTGAAAAAGAAATAGAAACCTTGGTAAAACATTCATCTTTACTGCGGCTATCCTTCCCAGCAGCGACAATTGTAGTTTTTCCCAACTCTGTAAATCAATTTGTATTTTATTCCACAATAATTCATAATTATGTTGATATAGTTTCATATTTGTTGTCAGGATATTAATCCCTAAATATTTGACCTTTTTAACTACTTCAAATCCTGTTATGCTTACCATTTCCTCTTTTTGTTTTACAGTCATATTTTTAGCTATTATCTTTGTTTTGGCTGCATTTATTTTAAAACCAGATACTTGTCCATAATCTTTAATTATATCCATCAAAACCTTAACAGATTGCAGTGGCTGGGTTAAGGTAACAACCAGGTCATCTGCAAATGCACGTAATTTATATTCATGCTGTCTAATTTTAATTCCCTTTATACTTTCTAGTTCACGTATTTTATTCAATAATATTTCCAATGACAAAATAAACAGTAATGGAGACAATGGGCATCCTTGTCTTGTACCTTTTTCTATTTCAAAGTTATCAGTTAAGCCTCCATTAATTATTATTTGAGCTGTTTGTCTCTGGTATATTGCCTTAATTGATTGCTCAAAATACTCTCCAAACTTCATCCTTTCCATTATTTTCAATAAGAATTGCCAATTCAATCGATCAAACGCTTTCTCTGCATCAAGAAATATTAGCGTTGCAGGGACCTGGTTATTCCTGCCCAAATATTCCACTATATTAACAATATGCCTAGCATTATTTTTCATTTGTCTACCACTTATAAATCCTGTTTGATCGTGATGTATCACTTGCTGCATAATTTTCATTAATCTATTTGCTAACACTTTAGCAAAAATCTTATAATCTGTATTTAATAGTGATATGGGCCTGTAATTTTTTGGTTCTAAATGGTCTTGACCTTCCTTGGGTATTAGAGAAATAAAGGCTGTCTTCCACGATGGGGGTATCCCTCCACCCTGTTGTATGTTATTAAATAATTCTTTCAGTGGTTCCACCATCTCCTCCTGTAAATTTTTATAGTAGACCGCCGTCAAACCATCCGTCCCCGGGGCCTTACCAGACTTCAATTCTTTAATTGCTACTGCAATTTCCTCGGATGTTATGAGCTGATTTAAAATATCTCTCTGCTCTTGTGAAACTGTAAAAATATTTTGTTTCTGTAAATATCTATCTATATCTATATCTTGAATTTTATCAGCCATATATAATTTTGAGTAAAACTCTAAAAAGGATTTCTTTATTAAATCTTGCTGATAAACCTCTTTACCTCTGTATTTTACTTTTTCTATTATCCTTTGACTCTGTTTTTTCCTAAGAAGATACGCTAACCATCTACCCGGTTTATTAGCATTACAGAACGTGTTGTGTTTAGCATATTTCAAATTAGTTGCTGTTTGATCTGCTATCAACATATTAAATTGCCCCCTGAGTAATTTAATTAATTCTTTGGTTTTATTATCTGTCGGATTCAGTATCAAATTCTGTTCTTTTTTCTTTATTTGCTCGGGGGTCGCATAACTATCTCTTCCTTTATGTCTTATGGGAGGGGCCAATCATCTCCAAGCCTTACTCCCGAGTCGTCTCTTTTGTTATAACTGTTCTTGCCTTCTGGCAGCTCTGTGCATGCGTGCACTAGGAACAGGCTCCCTCTGCTCCTCTGCCTCTCTGTTGTCCGACTCTGGAGGCTCTGGAGTCCGCACATAACTCCCAGATGGCCCTGGCCCAGTGGTGGGATTCACCGGTAGCTGACCACGCCCGGCCATGCCCCTTGCCCCTCCCAGTCACTTGCCTCGGATGAGGCTGATATGTCTGACAATGGCTTTGCCATGTTGCCCCCGAGGTGAGCCTTTGACCGAACGGGCAGGTCTGGAGCGGGTCTCCCTCCCGTGGTATGCCACTTTCCACATTTAATTTTGGAGCCACCTGAGTGAGGGCACACCCCCCCCCGAGCAGTGATCCCTGCCACCATCATGCAATCCAGCCAGCCTGCCTAGCCCAAACCCGCAAGCAAAGAAACAATCGCCTTCCACCAGCCGGCCCTCGCCCGCCCACCCGCCCGGTCAGGTTGTGGGGGTGCCTGGCCTCCCAGCTGCTCCCCCACCCTCTGGAACAGCAGCAGCAGCACACTCCCATCGTCCCACAAACATTATAAAGCCTCTGTGACCTCGTGTTGTGCTACTGTAGGAAGTTAGCACCCACCCCTTTCCTAGAAGAATGAAATATTTTAGGAAATATTAAAAAGGCAGAATATTATGTTTCCCTGTATGAGAAATAAAAAAAAAAAGATTGAAGCAATGAAAAATGGAGGAGAGAGAGAAAAGAAAGAGCCTTTGCCCTGTATTTGTCTGGCCAACAAGAACAGAGTAAAGGGAACTTTTCATTTTATTTCTATTTTTTTTTCTCCTTCCCTCTCTGTATCTTAAAGTAACAACTCAACTTTATGAGGAAACGTTTTAAATTCATTTACAAGAAAAGAAAAAATTCAGTCTTGCATTTACTGTATGTGTTTAAATGGGTTTACCTGTTCATCTCTTTCCTGAAGTATGTGAATCCAGTTTTTTTCTTTCTTATCTGTTGTGTCTCCATTTTGTTGAAACTGCATTATCTGTTTAGTAACTGCAATACTATTGTGTTGTTTCTTTTCAAACTCTGCCTGCAAGCTATCTACCACCACCCCCATCTCTAATCCTGTTACAATGCCTTTCCTGGGAAGATTACCCACAAAAGGGGGGAGGGGACCCTGTTCTCATGTCTTTCAGCCCTGCACAGATGACTCTGCAACTGTGGAAGCAGAGCACATGGATCCAGGTGCTGCCTCCAGAGACCTTCCATCTATTTGAACCAGGAATTGGGTTTGAATCCAGCCTCCACTGGAAATCATCACAGCAACCAGAGTGGAGCAGACCTTCCCAAGCCTGACTGACCAGCCTTACCACCAAGCATGCTACCCAGCAGACATGAAAGAAAAGACCCTGAGATGTACAAGTAAAGACTAAAACACTCTTTTCAATCCCCAGAAGACAGCTGGAAAGACTATGGGGGAGGGTGGAAATTCATTGTAAGGTTTTCTTTCTTGTCTCATTTATATAGTAATCAGTCTAATGTACTCATGTAAGGCTTGTATTTGAGAGTGGTTGGCACAAGCAAGTTATGTACACCTTAGATTTCTGTCTGGTGGGGAGGAGAAATATGTCCAAAATGTTTTTATTGCCTGTATTGTAAAAGTAGCTGCATACACATGCACAGAGAGACACACCATTCAGAATTAGACTGAAACTATTCCCTTCACTTACCTCCACACAAAGCTTCTCCTAGGTTGATTTTTGCTCTGTGGCACTAAAAGCCCAAGGAGTCATATCTCCCTGCTAATTCCTCAGGCAATTCCCTCACTTGAAGAGTTAGCAGAAAAAGTGACATCCAAAACCCAAGCCCTGCTGTGACTCACAAATGATGCTGCCCAGTTGCCCAGTAAAGCATGATATGTTGTGCTGGTGGTCTCATGAGTAGAAGTCCCAGGGCTCATTGTGTGTAATTTAAAAAAAAGCCTGGATTTATTTATTTATTTGTTTGTTTGTTTGTTTTAATTTATATACCGCCCTTCTCCTGCTGGACTCAGGGCGGTGCACAGCCAGAAATAAAAAACATTCAATACAAAATTTAAAAATTTAAAAGAATTATAAAACTTTGGCCGAAAATTTAAAACCTCATAACTAAAACCCAATTGGACAATTTAAAATTTAAAATCTCAAAAGGGGGGGGGGGGTTACGCCAGCCCTACTTGTTGGAAAAGAAAAGTTTTTAGGGCATGGCGAAAAGCCCGGAGATCTGGTATCCTGCGTATCTCCAGGGGCAGGTCGTTCCAGAGGGCAGGTGTTGCCACAGAGAAGACCCTCCCCCAGGGGGTCGCTAGCCAACACTGCCTGGCCGACAGCACCCTGAGGAGTCCCTCTCTGTGGGAGCGTACTGGCCGGTGGGAGGCTATTGGCGGCAGAAGGTGATCCCGCAAATACCCAGGTCCGATGCCATGGAGCGCTTTAAAGATGGTAACCAACACCTTGAAGCGCACCCGGAAGTCCACCGGGAGCCAGTGCAGCTCACGCAGGAGAGGTGTCACATGGGAGCGCCCCCTCGCTCCCATAATCTCTCGCACGGCCTCATTCTGCACCAGCTGGAGCCTCCGGGTGCACCTCAAGGGGAGCCCCATGTAGAGAGCATTGCAGTAGTCCAGGCGGGAAGTGACGAGTGCCTGAGTGACTGTGCGTAAGGAGTCCCGATCCAGAAAGGGATGCAACTGGCGAATCAGGCGAACCTGATGAAAAGCCCCCCTGGCCACGGCCGTCATATGCTCTTCTAAAGACAGCTGTGCATCCAGGAGGACACCCAAGTTGCGGGCCCTCTCTGCGGGCCCGACTGGCCCTCCATACCAGTCGGGCTTCAGACAGGGGTACAGCACAGAAACGGCATTGGTCGCGTTGGTGGATGATCTCTGGAGGGCTCGGGACAGGGGGTGCTCCTCTGTCCTAGTCCTGTTAGATCTCTCAGCGGCTTTTGATACCATCGACCATGGCATCATGCTGCAGCGGTTGAGGGGGTTAGGAATGGGGGGCACCGTTATGCGGTGGTTCTCCTCCTTCCTCTCTGACTGCTCGCACTTCGTGTTGGCAGAGGGGCGGAGGTCGACCTCAAGGCGCCTCGCATGGGGAGTGCTGCAAGGGTCGGTCCTCTCGCCCCTTCTGTTCAACATTTATGTGAAGCCGCTGGGTAAGATCATCCGTGGTTTTGGGGTGAAGTGTCATCTGTACGCTGACGATACTCAGCTGTACATCTCCACCCCAGACCACCCCAACAATGCCCTTGATGTGATGTCTTGCTGCCTGGAGGCCGTGCGGGTCTGGATGGGGAGGAACAGGCTCAGACTCAACCCCTCCAAGACTGAGTGGCTGTGGCTTCCGACGTCCCAATATAGTCAGCTGGTGCCATCGCTGACTATTGGAGGTGAATCTTTGCCCCCCACAGAGAGGGCTCACAATCTGGGTGTCCTCCTGGATACACGGCTGTCTTTAGAAGAGCACATGACGGCCGTGGCCAGGGGGGCCTTCTATCAGGTTTGCCTGATTCGCCAGTTGCAGCCCTTTCTGGACCGGGATGCCTTGTGCACGGTCACTCACACCCTTGTCACCTCCCGGCTGGACTACTGTAATGCTCTCTACATGGGGCTCCCCTTGAAGAGCACTCGGAGGCTCCAACTGGTCCAGAATGTGGCCGCACAGGTGGTTATGGGCGCAACCCGTTGTGCCCACGTGACACCCCTCCTGCGTGAGCTGCACTGGCTCCCAGTGGTCTTCCGAGTGCAATTCAAGGTGTTGGTCACCACCTTTAAAGCGCTCCATGGCATAGGACCCGGATACCTTCGAGACCGACTCCTGCCACCAATAGCCTCCCACCGGCCAGTTTGCTCCCACAGAGAGGGTTTCCTCAGGGTGCCATCGGTCAAGTTGTGTCGGCTGGTGACACCCAGGGAGAGGGCCTTCTCTGTGGGAGCCCCAGCCCTGTGGAACAAACTGCCCCCGGAAATGCGTAAGATCTCCGACCTCTGAGTATTTTGCTGTGCCCTTAAGACCCTACTGTTCCGCCAGGCCGGGCTATCAACGTAATAATTTTAAATTGGATGTTTTAAATTTTGGGGTTTTAAATTCAGCCAAAACTATTTAATAATTTTAAACAATTTTAACTGATGTTGTCTTTTAATAGGCTGTACACCGCCCTGAGTCCCTCGGGAGAAGGGCGGTATAGAAATAAAATTATTATTATTATTATTATTATTATTATTATTATTATTATTATTAT
>WNWU01004576.1:3491-18443 GCA_012654045.1 Ptyas mucosa | reverse complement strand
CCAAGGGTTGTTTCTATTTAGAGGTTTAAATTGTCGCAGGTCTGACATACCCCGATTTTAATCCAACTCTACACCCCCAGCATCCTTACCACAGGCCACACTGCCATCCAATCTTCATTCAAGGCATCACTTGCTATTCCTGGGATGGTTCGCCGGACAGAAACCTGGAATGAAAGCAACATTAGCAGCTGAATACCCATCTCTCCATCTCTCTCAGGATACAGAATAACACAGTTGGAAGGGACCTTGGAGGTCTTCTAGTCTGACCCCTCAACCAGGAGACCCTAGGCCATTCCAGACAAACGGCTGTCCTATCGCTTCTTAAAAACCTCCAGTGATGGAGCACCCACAACTCCTGGAGGCACGCTGTTCCAGTGGTTAATTGTTCTCACTTTCAGGAAATTTCTCCTAGTTCTAGGTTGCTTCTCTCCTTGATTAGTTTCTGTCCTGCCTTCAGGAGCTTTAGAGAATAGGTTGACTCTCTCTTCTTTGTGGCAGCCCCTGAGATATTGTTGTGGCCCGCCAGCAGCCTGCGCGGATTGTTGCTGATCCCAATGATGAGGAGGCTGGTGTGGTGCTATGCCAGCAGCCTGTGCAGCCGGCGCTTGAGTTGGACAACGAAGAGGCTGAAGATGGGGTGGCAGAGGCAGGGATTCAGCTAGGGCCTTCAGAACCTCCAGAAGCTCCTTTAAGTGAAGAGGATGAAGGGGAGGAGCCTCTTCTCGATGCACGGGCGCGCAAAGCTGCCAAAAGGCAGGAGTGGCTCCTCAGGAGGAGGTCTCCTCGAGAGTAAGGCTTGGAGCTAATTGGTCACTCCCTTAGCCTATTTAAGGAGGAACGCCAACTGAAGCAATTTGTAGGGAACAACTTTAGTTCACTCTACTTCTCATCTGGATTCTCTGCAAATTGCTTCTGGGCTTTCTGCCAACCTTAGTAAGATTGTGATTACTTTATCTTTGGTTTCTTCTAGGCTGTTAAGAAAGTTTATTAACAGCCTTTGTTTTGAAAAAGACTGAGTTATTTTAGTAAATTAAGTTTTGTACAAACTGTGTGTGTGCTGTGTTTTTTGGGATCCGTAGCTGGGGCAGAACAATAATGTTAAAATATTCATATTTAGTAGCTGGAACAGGGGGTTATACATTATACTTGATTGGTTGGAGAGTGATGGCTCCCGCGTGAGACAATCTGTGCTGCGACTGGTTGCTGTGGAGGGGGTGTTTCCCTCCACCCCCATCTTTTTCTTCGGCGGTCTCTGTATGCTGATCTGAGATTGACTTCATGGTGTAGTGATGTGCCTGACTATCTTGTTTGCTGTATATAGAGACTCAAAATATATTTATTCATGTCAAACAGGGATGAAATCCAGCAGGTTCTGACAGATTCTGGAGAACCGGTAGCGGAAATTTTGAGCAGTTTGGAAAACTGGCAAATACCACCTCTGGCTGGCCCCAGTGGGGTGGAAATTGAGATTTTGCAGTATCCTTCCCCCTGGAGTGGGGAGGGAATGGGGATTTTGTAGTATCCTTCCCCTGCCACGCCCACAGAACCGGTAATAAAAGAAATCGGATTTCACCACTGATGTCAAACTACCAGTTCGGGTCAGCTTTTTTGATGCCATTCGGACACCTACTGCGCAGTTCCCTGATAAATAAATCGATAAATTGCATTCTGATTTTACTCACCTCCATGTAATTTTCCTCACAAACAATCTCACGAGGGCTCCATGGGGCATCGAGGGAACAATCCATGGACACTTCATAAGCAGCAGTTACGTTATCAAGGCTGGTAATTTCCACCTGGAGCTGGATGCTGAAATCCTTGTCAAACTGAGGAAGGGGATTTAAAAAGTATTTGCTGTCACTAAAAAGTCTTGAAGAACCCAACTTTGGAAGCAACCTTAGGGCTGAACGTCTGGATCTATCACTCTTTCCAACTTAACACATCCAGCTCCCATTAGCTTGAGAACATTGGGAAAAAGGAACTCTGGGTTCCTTAGTGCTTTCTGAGGTTGGTGGTTGTTGCACTGATGATGTTACCTAGTTTGGTAATGAAACGTCTGCAAGATGACAACCAGGCTCAAAGAGGATCACATAGTTTAACACGCCGAGCTACAAATATTCTCTTCTAAAAGGAATTTTCCCTTTAGGTCCAAGTTCTAATACTTGGATAAGGGACAAGAAAAATTCAAAAACTTAAGGATGGATGGGGAATGAAAAAGGACGTCCCGCCAGCGATGCTGGCCAAGTTGTATCCAAATTCAAATCCAAAATGTTGGAAATGTAAACAGGGACAAGATACCTTCTTTCACTCATGGTGGTCATGCCCCGAAGCGAAAAGATATCGGACGAAGATACAGGAATGGCTGCAGGATTTAACCATACAACTTAAACTGGAATTGTTTCTCCTGGGGATATTTAGGGCAACATATAATAGAAAGATAAAATCAGAGGTGAAATGCTCCCGGATCGGACCAGATCGTCCGATCCGATAGCGATCTCGGTTGGTGGTTCGGCGATCTGGTAGTGATGGCGGAGCATAGCTCCGCCCATCCGGCCGGGTGTCAAAAGGTCTGCGCATGCATGGCGCATACACTTCCGAACCAGTAAGGAAGGTAAGTAGACTTCACCCCTGGATAAAATAATTGATGTTACATATATTAACGGCGGCAAGGATTGCCTTTGCGCAGTATTGGAAGAAAGGTAGTATACCGCCAGAGGGATTAGTAGTTCAAAAAATATTTGATTGTGCGGAAATGGACAAACTCACATTCGAGTTAAAGGGAAAGGATGACTCGGATTATTACGCGGTATGGGGAGAAATGGTATGAATGGATAGATAATAGAAATAAGGAATGGAAATGTATATAAAGGAATAGAATGTTTAGAAATATAATGTATACAATGTATTGAATATTGATTCCAGTTGTATGAATAATGTCACAGATCTGTTAATTAAGTAAGAGAGATATGTAAAGAATAGAATAGAATAGAATAGAATAGAATAGAATAGAATAGAATAGAATAGAATAGAATAGAGCTTATGGGTTTTAAAATTCCCAATCGAGCCTTAAGCTTTCAAATTTCCTTTGTAGTCCCTTCTCCAAGGAAGCAGGGGAAATCCTTGGTTTTTTTCCCCCAAAGTCTGATGAACAGGCCCTTTGCTTTCTTGGGGAAGATTTCCATTCTTCATACTGATAGCCAAATCTGGCCCCAGGTTCTGCCTCAGTTTACCTTCCCAACAAGCAACCAAGTTGGAAGATCATTTAAAAGCAGTTTATTAGAATACCCTGATAAAGTGGGATCTCTCTATGAAAAGGGAGAACCTCGAGGCCCATCTTAAATTCCTTTTTATAGTTGACGCAAGAAAGGAAATGCAAGAGGAAAGTTGATTGGACAGGATAAATGTAACCCTCCCCTTTGCATAGGAAATCAGTTCCAAGAAATATGAAGATAAGAGGATAGATAAATGATTTAGTTAATAGAAAGTTAAACGGGGGAAGAGGATAAAAAAGAAATAGAAACCCAGATGATACCAGAGTAAATGAAAAAGGGGATGGGAGGGGGGGAAAGAAAGAAGATAATAAGAATAAGTGTACAATTATGATGATAATACTGATAGTATAAATCTGAAAAGAAATCGAAAGAAAGTATATACTATTAGAATACAGGAGTTGCTCGGATACGAAGCAAGGAGAATATTCCACAGCAAACAAGATAGAAAGGAGAGAGGAGTAGAGGGTAGGAAGCAGAGAGGGAGGGAGAGGAATGGAAGAAAGGGAAAAGGAGAGGAAGGAAGGGTAGGGAACAGGAGGAGGAAAGAAGGGGAGAAAGGGGGAAAAGGAGAGAGGAGTGGGGGAAAGGAAGGGGAAGTAGGAGAGGAGAGGATGGAGGGAAGGGAAGGGAAAGAGGAGGAGAAGGAGAAAGTTACAAAATCCATGTCATGTGCCCCTCATCACTACAGAATCTGATTTATAACCTTTCCAGCCAGGGGTGAAATGCTCCCGGTTTGGACTGGCTCGGGCGAATAGGTAGCGATGATGGCCGGTGGTTCAGAGAACTGGTAGCAATGGCAGCTGGAGGCTCCGCCCACCCGCCCCATTCCCCGGAGTCGGGGAATGCACCATTCCCTGACTCCAGCCTTGCTACTCACCTTTCGCCACGCGGTGTATCATACTGTTCACCTTTCTCCCGCGGCTGGCTGTCAGGGAAGGCAAGCGCCCGAAAGATACCGGAGTCGCTCACTCTCCTTCTTAAATGAGCCGCTCTGGTCCATGCGCCGGCTACGCGGGCGCACACCATTTATTTAATTCAGCGGCAGGTTGGGTGTGCGCTCGCGCAGCCGGCGCATGGACCAGAGCGGCTAATTCAAGAAGGAGAGTGAGCGACTCCAATATCTTTCGGGTGCTTGCCTTCCCTGACAGGCGGCCGCGGGAGAAAGGTGAGCAGTAGGAGTCGGGGAATGGTGCATTCCCCGACTCCGGGGAATGAGGTGGGTGGGCGGAGCCACGGGAGAGAGATAAGGACACGCCGGCAGAATAGAAATTAAAAATTTTTCCCTATAGGGTTCTGTGGGCGTGGCTTGGTGGGAGGGGGTCTTGTGACTGAGTGGGCGTGGCTGTGAGTGACATTGAGTTGGCCACGCCCACTCAGTCACAGGACACACACCCCACCAAGCCACGCCCACAGAACCGGTAGGGAAAAATTTTAGATTTCACCCGTCTCCAGCCCAGCTTCAAGCAGGTCAGGGCATAAGTCTTACCACATTGCGGATGGAACAAGCTAGGAATGAGATACGGATTTCCGGGTTTCCATAGAGGTCGACACCGTGGGTGAATCCACACTGGGTAGCGATGTAATCAGTCACAGAGATACGCTGGCCAAGTTCATCTAGGGAAAGGCAGAAACAAAATTATCCAAGCCAGTTCTGTAGCATCTTCCACTCTTGGGGTTCACCATACCGGAGGTGACATGATAGCAGTGTCCCAATATCTCAGGGGCTGCCACAAAGAAGAGGGAGTCAAGCTATTCTCCAAAGCACCTGAAGGCAGGACAAGAAACAACGGGTGGAGACTAATCAAGGAGAGAAGCAACCTAGAACTAAGGAAAAATCTGACAGTGTTGTTAGGGAATGGCTATTGCCTAACTGGTTGGGTTGGCAATATATATAAACCATCAATGCATTTTGCAGTCAAAATGTATTGTATAGCTTTAAGACTGTAATGCTGTATTGCATCATACTGTATTCTGATTGGCTAGCTCTGTAGCCAATGTACTTAAGAGGAAGCTTGAATCATGGCTTATTGTTCTTATTACATTATTATTGCTACCTCTGCTCCTCTCTGCCTGTTCTCTCTGCATGATCACTACTTGATCATTGCTACTTGTTGTTTTCTACTATTTTGCTGATTGTTTTACTGTTGTACTTGTTCCTGTTTGCAACTCCAAAAAGAACTGTTTTATTGCATATGACTACAACAACTGGTAAGAAGACTTTGTTCTTGGAATATCCCTGGATTGACAATTTAACTATCTTTATCTGTGTATGACCTGGGTTGTTTATTGGACTTTGCTTTGCTTTTTCCTAAAAGAAAAAGAATATCACAACTCAGTGTGTCTGTGCTTATTCACAATTACTCTCAGCCGTTTGCTCATGTGCACACCATTCATGGGTTACTCTGCACATATTCCTTAACAAGTGTCTATGGAGATTATCAGTCATCCAGGTCCGTGATGGCGAACCTATGGCACGTGTGCCACAGGTGGCACTCAGCGCCCTTGTTGTGGCTCCGACCCCCGAGCCCATCGTATCGGAGGAAGAAGGCTCTGAACATGAAGGAGAGGAGTCGGCCAGGCCTCCCTCCCCCGGCCCCTCCTCTCTGACAATTCCTCAGGTGTTGGCCGAAGGAGAGGAGATTGGCCAGGAGCCAGGTGTCTCCGATCGGTCGGAGAGTGATGAGGGAGACAAGTTGTGGCTGGACCCACGTCAGCGTCGGCGTGCTAAACGATCACAGCAGAAGAGGAGGCGTGCCAGGGATTAAGCTGAGTCACTGGACCACACCCCACAGGCTATATAAAGGAGGGGTGTGGCAGTTTAGATTCTGTGACGGACAAAGTTAATTCTTGCAAGCTTCTTTGGTGCAAAGCCTCAGTCTGCTGAAGGATTGTGAATTGGACTGTTTTTTCCCAGCCGGTGTGTATTGCATTTGTTATCTGGTGGAGGAACACCCCCCTTCTTGTTATAGTAAAGAACTTGGCAGCCGGTTCCCGTAGAGCTGTCAAGCCTCTGATAACTGAACGCTTGTGTGTGCCAATTATTTAACCCTCAACTGTCTGTGTGGGTTTGTGCGTGTGGAGGACAGGGACAGAACAGCCCTCTCTGTGGGCACGTGAGCTGTCGCCCCAGTTCAGCTCCACCGCGCATGCGCGCATGCCTCCCACCAGCCAGCTGGTTGGCGGCTCTCTGCCGTGCATATGCAGGG
The DNA here is from genome assembly GCA_012654045.1 of Ptyas mucosa. Classification (NCBI taxonomy): domain Eukaryota; kingdom Metazoa; phylum Chordata; class Lepidosauria; order Squamata; family Colubridae; genus Ptyas; species Ptyas mucosa. The sequence goes on along the minus strand of WNWU01004576.1, from coordinate 11,965 downwards.
GGCAGGACACGTGCAGGACGTATATGAGCATACACGTGACTCGTGTGGGGGCAGGGCACATGCGGGGGGGGCACATTGCATTTTGGAGGTTTGGCTGCACGCTTTGGGCACTCGGTCCGGAAAAGGTTAGCCATCACTGATCCAGGTCATGATTGTCCCATAGGTGATTTTTCAAGGGGCAACTGGACTTTCTGAGTTTTTCTTTCAAGACATTTCACTTCTCATCCCAGTAGCTGAAGAAGCTTCTTGGATGAGAAGCAAAACATATTCAAAGAAATCCCAAAAATCCAAGTTGCCTCTTGAAAAAGCACCTTTGGGACATCTCTTGACAGTGAGAATAATGAATCAGGGGAACAGGTTGCCTTCAGAAGTTGTGGGTGATCCAACATTGGAGATTTTCAAGAAGAGATTGGACCGCCATTTGCCTGAAATGGTATAGGGCAGAGGTGGCATTCAGCAGGTTCTGACCAGTTCTGGAGAACCGGTAGCGGAAATTTTGAGTAGTTTGGAGAACCGGCAAATACCACCTGTGGCTGGCCCCGCCCCCATCTATTCTCTGCCTCCCGAGTCCAAGCTGATCAGGAGGAAATGGGGATTTTGCAGTAACCTTTCCCTGGAGTGGGGTGGGAATGGAGTTTTTACAGTATTCTTCCCCTGCCACACCCACTAAACTACGCCCACCAAGCAGGGGTGAAATGTTCCTGGTTTGGACCGGATCGCCCGATCCGGTAGCAATAGCAGTAGGTGGTTCGGAGAACCTATGACAAAAATCCCTGCCCCCACCCCCACCATGCCCAGCTGAGCCACACGATCATCAGAGGCATTTTTAAAAAACTTTTAAAAGCATTTTTTCTACAACCTCTTCCGACGAAAAATGCATTTAAAAGTAAAAAAAAAGTCTCTGATGATCACGCGGCTCAGCTGGGATCGTCAGGGGCTTTTCAAAGCATTTTTTTCTGCAATCTCTTGGCCGAAGAGGTGGTAAAAAAAATGCTTTGGAAAGTTAAAAAAAAAGTTGGCCACGCCCACCCAGTCACATTACCCCCCCCCAAGCCACGTCCACAGAACCAGTAGTAACAAATTTTACATTTCACCCCTGCCACCAAGCCACACCACGCCCACCAAACCACACCCACAGAACTGGTAGTAAAAACGTTTGAATCCCACCACTAGCTACAGTCACCTGCTTGAACAAGGGACTGGACCAGAAGATCTCCAAGATCCCTTCCAACTCTGCTATTCTGTTATTGAGGCTACACTAAGGTTTTAGGACTATGACAATTTATTATGTTTATTTTAGTTGACTCCAACTCAGGGACAATGAATGTGCCTTTAAACAGGCGCTAAATATTTCTGCCATTGAGTTTCAGTTTCAGTTTAAGTTATTTGTATACCACCCTCCTCCTGAAGGACTCAGGGCGGTGAACAGCCATAAATAAAACATACAAGTATAACATTTAAAACCCAATTAAAATCCAATTAAATAAATTTGGCTGTAAAAATATTAAAACCCCAATAATTTAAAACAAATTAAAATTTATAACATTTTTTTAAAAGGGGAATTGAGAAATAGGTCAGCCTTACCTAAACTCTACCTAAATCCTTACCGGCCCATTTACTTACTGAAGACACTGTAACTCCAAGAATTTTGCCCCAATGCAGACTTGTCCAGCCATATCCAGAAGTAGCGGTCCCGACATTCAGTCCGTACAGTCCCTTTCAGAAAAGGAAATATTTTTTCCAATAAGCAAGCAAACAAAAATCTAACAAGATTGCCTCCCTCCACCCCACCAGCTCTTTGCGACTTCCAGAAAACTCTTTCCTGGCCACCTACTCAACTATACTGATTGCTCCTGGCAATTCTTGAGACTGGCTTCACACATTGCGTTAAATCAGGGGTTGGCAACCTTAAACACTCAAAGAGCCACAAAGGTCCTAACCGGAAGCCCCCCATTCAATTCTGGAGCCAACCGGTTCTGTCAAAGATAAATGCCTTACCTGTCCCAGGGTTATGCCAGGCCCTGGAGAAGCAGGGGTTAAACAAAATACCCATACCACCCAACTACCCCCCTAGCCACTCCTTACCTGTAACTCCGCCCCCTGGATATAAAAGGTCATCCCACACGGGCACACGTGCTCTTCCAGATGTTACCTGTGAGATGAACACATGTGTTGATCAATAAAGCTACTTTGATTAATATATTAAGTCTCATGCTCGTTATTGAGTCAGATCCTTGGAAATCCAACAAATATGGTAGCAGAGGATGGTTCCATGACTCAATAACCCGAAGACATGCTGAAGAGACAAACCTCCAACAAGGAAAAGAAGAAACCAAGCACCCAGGCAAAAGATAAGATGATGGAGGAACAGATAAACCAGGAGAACCCGACAAAAAAGGCTGGATCGGTGATCGCAGCAGAAATAGAAGAAAATCCATACGAAAGAACAGATGCCCAGAAAGAAAGCAGCCTGCGCAGAGAAATAGAGAGGCTGCTAAAATCTAAGAATAACGAGGAAGACCTCGCTGCGAACCTCCAGGAGCTTCTAAATGGCCGCAGAGCAGTGGAGAGGGACCTGAACTCAGACCTGGAGTCAGAAGATGAAGATGCGGTAAGCAATCCTTCCCCGGCCAACTCCATAGCAGACCCAGAGACCGCAGACCCCGCGAAAAATTTAAACCGGTGGCCATTTTTAGACCGACAGCCTGCCAAAATGGCCGACCGTCAGCCAATCGGAGGCCAGGATTCAAAATGGCCGGCGCGGGAAGATTGTGGGGACCTGGGAAGCGGGGAAGACGAAGAAAGTTGGGGAGAAAGGTCTGATTCAGACACCGGGGACCCCCCAACAAGCTGACAACTGGATAAGGCCATAAAGTTAATTGTTGCCGCGCTTGGGCCCGACCTGGTAATCGCCCGCAAGGAGCGAACGACGCAGAGGGGGACGAAAAGCAGAGAAAGGGGACATCAAGCCACCCACACGAGGGACGCGGGCATCGCTGCCACCACACCGACACCACTGCGCACCCCGAGAGACCAATGCACACGATCGCGCAGGCCGCTAACGCCGGAACGCGAGGGCCGGAGGGAGCACTCACCCGCACCGCTGACCCACCGAAGCATACCGAGACTATGGATGAGCGACCACACGACGAACCAAGCTTCTTCGGACCTTCGCTGGGCTTCCCGGACCGGCTACAGAGACCACTCACCAGAAGAAGGCCTCTATCCAGGAGCCACGCAGGACAGGTCCTTCTACGACGAAGACGGAGCTGGAATGGACTTCGTGCATGCGCAGTACCATCTAGGGGAAAATAGAAGAAAAAAAACTCAGAAAATTTTTTTTAAAATCCCCAAGTCGTATTGCGAGTACATGCACATACAGGACCATGGACAGCAGACTGCTGTAAGTAACCCAGCAAACAATTCAGGCAATTTGCCTCCAGATTTCCCAAAACTGAGGATGGGAGGGGGGAATTTGATGGAGTGGAGCATGCAGCTCCAGGTTGTATTTATGAAAGAAAATATCTTGTTTTTCATTGATGACCCACCCAGAAGGCCCTGGGATTTTGACATAGACTGTAAGCATCATAGGGGCTTTTACCTACTCATATCTAGTATTGCACCAACTTTGTACCATAGCATAGTACTCCACTGTTTCAGAAATTATACAGGATATGTTTGAACTGTTCTATAGTAACAGTATAGCCACAACCACAAAATTATCTAAGGACTTCTTATCTGCCAAAATCAAACCAGGGACACCCATGAGCGAGCATCTCGTGGCCCTAAACGCCACCAGAGCAGAGCTACAAATAAGAGGGGAAATCACTTCAGACCAAAACATGAGGAGTATAATACTCAACTCATTGGACTCTTCATGGGACAGTTTTGTTACACACTTAGATACAATCAGCTTGAGACACCTATCAGTAGAGAGGCTATCCAACATGCTCATCACTGAAGACAATCTAAGGAAAGTCAAACATGATACACATAGAGAGCAACGCCAAATAAAAAAGGTAGCCTTTCAAGATAAACCTCCAAGCGCCACCGAGTGCTACATCTGTGGTTCCAGAGACCACTTCAAAAGAGAATGCCCCAAAAGGAACAGGGACAGAAGTAGGCAGGAATACAGAGTCAGGCACACAGAACGGTACACACCTGAAGATAGGTACAGGCGCAGAGACTCGTCCAATCCCAGGGACAGAAGAGGGTACAGAGACTCTTCCAGGGAAAGCAGAACTGGTTCCCTATACGGGGTAGGGGAACAGCCACAAGGCAACGATAGCAACAGAGGAGATGAAACCTGGCTCATTGACTCTGGGGCAACAAACCACATCACAAGTGATAGATGGCTACTGTCTGCCTTTTCAAAGGAGGACTTTCTAATAAAGGTAGCCAACCAGAGTGAGGTGAGAGTAACTGGTAAAGGGAACATAAACCTGCCAGAAATAGGTGAAATAGAGGGGGTACTGCTAGTCCTGGAAATACCCCACAACATTCTAGCAGCCTTAAAACTATGTAAACAATCAAAGGCAAGGTTAATTATTACAGAAGACAAAGCGTATCTAAACAGAGATAGTCACAACTTAGGAGAAGTCGTAGTTAAAGGGGGTTTACCTTATCTGCAAATTAAGAAGGAACTCATGCCAAGCGTTAATGCAAATTTAGATATAGTCAGCGATATTGAGGCAGGAGAGAACAAAGTAAGCAACACAGAAGGAGAGGAGATAAAGAATAGGGAAGAGCACACACAAATACATGACAATCAAACACAAAAGAAAACAATAATTGGAAAACCCATACATGACAACTGTGCTCACTTATTACACCGCAAACTGGGTCACGCTAGTTTCCCGGTTATACAGAAAATGTCTGGTTGTGTTGAAGGTATAAGAATAAAAGACTGTGAAAACTACTTAGAGTGCTCGGTGTGCAAGTGCTCAAAACTAAAAGTCAAACCCAAACCAAAAACATCTTCACGCACCACCGATCATGTATTCAAATTAATACACATGGATTTGGTTGGGCCCCTAAGGCCCTCCATAAAATACAAAAAACGTTTTTTCCTCACTATTGTGGACGACTAGTCGCTACGGATTCGTATATATCCTGAGACACAAGAGTGAGGCTTTTCAAAAATTTAAGGAATTTCACAAAAAGGTAGAAACTCAACACAACACGCAGATCAAACAAATCATGATGGACAGAGGGTCAGAATTTCTTTCCAAGGAATTCTCTACTTGGCTCAGATCCAAGGGTATTTTACATTTTAAGACAAATCCTTTTTCAGCCTTTCAGAACAGAATATGTGAAAGACACAACTCAACGCTACAAACCATGATCAGATGCGCCCTAGAGGATGCAGGGTTAGGGCAACACTTCTGGTCAGAAGCACTAATTTATGCCAATTACACTCTTAACAGACTGTGGTCAAGTGTAATCGACAAAACACCCTATGAGTTAATGTACAACAGGAAACCCCAGATAGCACATCTGCACGTGTTTGGGGTCACTGCTGATGTACACATACCTAAGCAGCTACGTCGCAAAGGTGACAAGGTATCCAAAAGACTCAGGTTTATGGGTTACGAGAGTGGTACGAAAGGGTTCAGGTTCATTGACAGCAATGACAGATTTGTAGTCTCTAGGACAGCTGTGTTTCATGAACAGGCAAACTGGTCCAAGATACACTTAAATGAAATATACCCCAAACAGGAAGTATCACATGGCACACTAAAAATAGATGAACACGACACCAATAGTAACGAAGTGAATAGTGAACACAGGTCTAATCACGAAACAGTCAGAATCAGGGAATGGAAAGGAGAACTTCCCAAGACGAAGGTAGAGTCCCTCACGCAAAAAGAAGCTAAGTACCTACACGAACACACAACAGACAGGCCAGTTAGACAGAGTAGGAATCAGTTGCCCAAGAGGTTTGAGGATTACGTAATGCATGTACGTACAGGCCCAATCACCCCCAACACATACGAGGAAGTTCTCAAACTTCCACAAGAGGAAAGATTAAGGTGGGAGGCAGCTATGGCCAAAGAAATGGACAGTCTCAAGGGTTTAAATGTGTTCACCAAATCCAAGGTCCCTGAGGACAAAAATGCCATTGGTACGAGATGGATATTCAAAATCAAAACTCAGGAAGATGGCCAAACGCTATACAAAGCACGCTTGGTAGCGCAAGGCTTTGCGCAGAGATACCCGGAGGACTATACTGACACTTACTCGCCAACCGTAAGACCAGAAAGTGTCAAAAGTGCATTAGTGATCGCATCCATCCTGGGACTGGGCGTATACCAGTTCGATGTACAGACTGCATATTTGCATGCAAAATTAGACAAGGAGATATATGTAAGGGCACCGCCCAGCAAGGACACGAACAAGGGTGAAACCTGGTTATTAAACAAGAGTCTGTATGGGTTAAAGCAGTCCGGCAAACGATGGTACAAGTGCCTAGTCAAGGCACTCGAATCAATGGGTTTCAAGGCAACAGAAGCAGATAACTGCTTCTTCAGCAAAAAAAAAGAGGGTGACTCTCCTGAATATATACTTGTTTATGTGGATTACATTCTGTACATTGGTAAACACAAGGACAAATTTACCAGCAAATTAGGAGAACTTTTTTCTTTGAAGTCGTTAGGAAAAATAAGCAGATACTTGGGTGTGCAAATCAGCCAAACTCCCAGAGGGTTCCAATTATCCCAAAAGGAGAAGATCATTGAACTTTTGCACAAGTGCAACATGGCAGATGCCAAACCATCAGACTCTCCCATGCAGGCGGACTTCTTAAAAAACATGCATGAGGCATCACCCGATTTCAAAGACAATACGCTTTACAGATCTACCATCGGGTCCCTGCTATATATATCCAATTGGACCAGGCCTGACATCACACTCCCGGTCAACCTATTATCTAGGCATGTAGGTAAGCCCACCTTATTCCATTGGGAAGTGGTTAAGAGAGTCCTCAGGTACCTGAAACATAGTGCTGATGCTTGCCTATACCTAGAACCAGATGTGCTCAGTAAACCCTCACTCACATGCTTTGCCGATGCTGACTGGGCAGGAGATGTAAAGAGTAGGAAAAGCACCTCAGGATACATGTTTTTCCTAAACAACAGCCCAGTTCACTGGTACACTGGTAAACAGAAACTGGTGGCCACATCCACCACTGAAGCCGAATATGTGTGTTTATCAAAGGCGGTCAACAACTTGACCTGGTTCGATGATCTCATCACCAACGTTTGGGCTGAACCAGAGTATCCCATTGTTATCCACGAAGATAACAAGGCTGCCATTGAGATATCTGGGGCTGACGCAGTGGGCCAAAGATCTAGGCACATAGATATAAAGTATAAACATGTAAGGCAGTTGTCAAAGATAGGCGTCGTCAAGGCGGTTCATTGTGATACCGAAGAACAAACCGCAGACATATTAACCAAACCATTAGTGGGTAAACAACACTCATACTTGGTGTCTAAGTTATGTGTAAGAACACCAACCTCTTGTAAAGAACCAGATACTCAGCCACAGGTTAGGCATTTAGAGGGGGATTTGTCAAAGTTAAATGCCTTACCTGTCCCAGGGTTATGCCAGGCCCTGGAGAAGCAGGGGTTAAACAAAATACCCATACCACCCAACTACCCCCCTAGCCACTCCTTACCTGTAACTCTGCCCCCTGAATATAAAAGGTCATCCCACACGGGCACACGTGCTCTTCCAGATGTTACCTGTGAGATGAACACATGTGTTGATCAATAAAGCTACTTTGATTAATATATTAAGTCTCATGCTCGTTATTGAGTCAGATCCTTGGAAATCCAACAGGTTCCCCCACCATAGAGTCTCCTCCTAGCATGGCATCCTTTTTCCTCTACCTGTCCTAACCGAAAGCCCTATCAATTGTGGAGCCAACCGGCGACAGGGAGCTGCAGCAGAGGGATGAAAGAGCCACATGCGGCTCCAGAGCTGCGGGTTGCCGACCCCTGCATTAAACCATAATAGGATGTGTTAGGATTCAGGTTAGCTTGCGCTGTGAGCCAATGTCACAGGCAGCCCAGGAAAATTTGATTTCTCATTCTAATGCTCTCATCTGGATTTCTTTTTTTTTTTTGCACTATTTCTTAACATTGACAACTTTAAGATGTGTGGACTTAACTCCCAGAATTCCCCAGCCATCCATGCTGGCTGAGGAATTCTGGGACTTAAAGTCCACATATGCTAAATCTGCCACAGTTGAGAAACACTGGTCTAGATTATTAAGAGTAGGAATAGGAATAGGAATAGGAATAGGAATAGGAATAGGAATAGGAATAGGAATAGGAAATGGAAATGGAAATGGAAATGGAAATGGAAATGGAAATGGAAATGGAAAGGAATGGAATGGAATGGAATGGAATGGAATGGAATGGAATGGAATGGAATGGAATGGAATGGAATAGAATAGAATAGAATAGAAT
>WNWU01004573.1:0-15298 GCA_012654045.1 Ptyas mucosa | reverse complement strand
TATTCTATTCTATTCTATTCTATTCTATTCTATTCTATTCTATTCTAACTGAATCTCAGCATGGAAGGGACTCCTGGGCTTTTCCAAAAGATGCATGTCTAAAAATTGAGCAATATGTAAAGCTGGATCAAATGAGCATTTTATATTTTTCCCCTTTTATGTGCAACGATGACTTTTTTGGGGGAAATATTTTTTTTATTTATTTTTAAACATCTTAACCATAAAATACATCTTTTAAGGGCAAAGGTTTGGTCCGGTATTGAATAAGTACAATTGCTCACACTTCTTTAACCAATTTGATTTCCAAATTTCATCCATTTACATCTTTAAAAAATAAATCAAATCAGCAATTTTTTAAATTATACATTCTAACATCTTATTCTAAACATTTAGCATTCTATTTGTATCACCATAAATCTTAAATCCCAAATAAACACAGCTCCTTTTTTTTAGTTATTTTTTATTGAAAATTATTAAAAATTACAGAAAAAAAAATAGCAATATGGATAGAATTGCAGAGAGTAATATAATACATATAGAATTTTAAAGCATCAATTTTCGCCTAGAGATAGTACAAGCGTCCATTAAACCAAATCATCAAAAAAGAAAAGATTATCCAGAAGAAAGAATTCTCAACTGCCCTACAATACTCCTATAAATATTTACCCACATTCACACTAAGATTAATATTTTACATTCTTCTTAAGATTTCTTTTTTTGCAGCCAAGCATACCACCTGTCCCAACTCCTATATAGCCCTGATTTATTTATTTATTTATTTATTTATTTATTAAACTTTTATACCGCCCTTCTCCTTTCGGACTCAGGGTGGTGATTCTTGTCTATCTCACAAAAGTCCGGTAAGCTTGTCTGCTTCTGCACAGTCCATGATCTTTGCGGTTAACGTAGCCTCCGATGGGGTATTTTTGGATTTCCATTCTTGCGCAAACGAGATCCTGGCTGCAATGATGATGTGGAGAGCGAGATACCAATTAGATTTGTTTAAGTTCTCTGGTTTCATGCCTAGTAAAAACGTTTCCGGGTTCAATTCTATCCTACATCCTATGATTTCTAAAATCCATTTTTGGATTCTAGCCCAATATTCTCTTGCTCGGGGACAGGTCCACCAGCTATGAAAATAAGTTCCCATAGCGGCGTTGCAGGTGCCATCTATACAGCATTTTGTATATATTTTCCTTATAGGAAACTGACATTGTTAGTTTTAAGGTTTTCCCCCAAATTTCTTCCCATTTTTCAAGTTCAATCGAATATCCCAAATTTCTCCCCCAGGCAATCATTGAGTCCTTGATAACCTCCTCTCCAATCCAATCCATTAAGAGGAATTGATACAGTTTGGATAATACCTTCTCAGCCTTCCCCAACAAGATCTTATCAAGTCCTTGTAGGGAATTATAGAGTCCTCCCTTGTTTTTGTTAAGTATAAATGCCTGCCCTCCAAACCTAGTGTTGTAAGGGTTAACTACCCAGGGATCCCTTCACCCACTGACCCCTCCTCACCTGGACTCCGCCCCTGGAGTACTTAAGGGTCATCCATGCGGTCTGGGCTCCATTCTAGCTGCAAACCTGTAAGAGAGAAACATTATGTAAATAAACAAACTTGATTATACACATGCCTGTGTATCTCCTTCATTGGGCTCGATCCAAGAACATTCCTACAGTTTTTATCCTGAGCTGTCCTGGATTGGATCTGATTGTATGTCCACCAATCTAACCCATACCCTAATTCCACCAGCGTATTTTGAGATTTTACTTTGCCTAATGGATCCAACAGAACTTGGTAAATTAATGGTTTATTTCTGTTATAAAGGGTCGGGTGTATCATCGCCTCTAGAGGGGAAAGCCAAATCGGAGTCATCAGGTAATATTTATTTCTTATTCGATCCCAAATAGTCATCAAAACCTTTTGGATAAAGTGGTCCATAAAATATTTATGTTTTTGGGGCCTTTCCAGACTCAGATAATAATGCCACCCCAGTTGCAAATTGTGGCCTTCCAAAATAAGGATTCTCCTCCTCCTCAAAGCAATCCAGTCTCTGATCCAATTTAAGACAGCTGGTTGATGGTAAAACTCCCATTTAGGTAGGCCAAATCCTCCCCTGGAAGGGGATTCTTGAAGCATTTTCAATTTAATCCTTGGTTTTTTTTAAAAAAAGTTTTTTTTATAACAAACTTTATTAAATTTACAAACATACATTAAAAACAAATAAAACCATAATAAAAATGTTCATATACATAAAGCGTATCTTATGTTTAGATATTCATTCCTATTCTATTACATTTCTATATATATTCCTTATCTATACGTTATGTATATGCTAAGTTAATCACACCTTCATCCATCTGGCGGTGCAGTCCTTGTTGGTATTTATATGATTCAAGCACATAAATATACAATAACTTCTCATTTCTTAATTTGAAATTCCCTATAAAAAGGAAATGAGAACAAGGTATGTTTCAGTAGCCATCAGTATTGTTTTAAATATTTCCTTATCCGTTTTCTTTTTGCTTGACCCAATTATACCACTTATCCCATACCTTGAAATATTTTGAGCTTTCTTTATCTTTTAACTTCAATGTTAATTGGTCAGATTCCGCGCATACATATATTTTTTGAAATACCTGTTGATCAGTTGGCAAGTAGTCCATTTTCCAGACTTGAGCAATCGCTATTCTGTCAGCTGTGATTATATGGTGTATCAGATATACCGTTTCCTTTCTAATATTTAATTTATACATTCCTAGTAGGAAGATCTCTGGTTCTAATTCTAGATCTTCTCCTGTGATTTGTGAAATCCAAGATTTAATTTTTCCCCAATATACCTTAATTTTGGGACATAACTACCAAACATGATAAAAAGTACCTCGGGCCTGTCTACACTTCCAACAATTCGGATCTAAGTTGGGATGCATTTGTGCTAGCCTCGAAGGGGCGAGGTACCACCTGTACCACATTTTGAATTGATTTTCCTTATAGGTTGCCGATTTCGTTATTTTGATATTGTTTTCCCAGATCCTTTCCCATTCTTCTAGTTGGATATTTTTGCCTATATTTCTAGCCCAGGCAATCATTTGTCCTTTGTTTATGTTCTCCCCTAGGTCAAGTTCTAATAAGTATTTATATATTTTAGATAATAGTTTCTCTTCCTTCCCTTCCAAGAGTTTATCCAGCCTATTTGGTCTTACGTCAATTCCTCCTCCTTCCCTATCTTTCCTATATCTATTTTGTGCTTGTAGGTAGGGCCACCAATCCAATTCTATTCCAGTATCTCTAAGTTCCTGGCATGTTTTTAGTTGTCCAATTGGGTCTAGAATATCCCTATACCTTATACTTCTGTGGGGGGATATAGTATTAGGGTGCATAGATGCCTCCACTGTGCACAGCCACCCGGGAACCTTCATATAACATTTTTTCTTTATTTTTAACCAAATGTCTATTAAGGCTCTCCTAATTATATGGTTATTGAAATGTTGGTATATTTTGTTCCCGTTGCTCCACAGGTAGGCATGCCACCCCATCATTAAATCATGGCCTTCCAGTTTTAATAGCCGTTGGTTATCCAAGTTGACCCACTCTTTTATCCATGTCAGGGCGGCTGCTCTATAATATTTCTCCCAGGCCGGGGAGCCAAAGCCTCCTCTAAATTTATCATCCTGAACCATATTCAAGCTTATTCTAGGTTTTTTGCCCTCCCATAGAAATTTCGAGGTTGTTTTGTTCAAATTGGTAAAAAATTTACTCTCCAACTTCACTGGTATATTTTGAAATAGGTAGAGGAGCCTCGGCAAGATATTCATCTTCAGAACCGCTATTCTTCCTAAAAATGATATGTTTAAATTTCCCCAATTTTCTAGATCTTTTTCCATTTGATGTATCAATCCATCGTAGTTGTTTTTCTTTATATCCATGTTCTTATTTGTCAAATTTAAACCTAAATATTTTATTTTCTTAACTACTTTTAGTCCGGATTGTTTCTCTAATTCCTCTATCTGTTTTATTGTTAAATTTTTGGTTAATATTTTGGTCTTATCCTTATTTATTTTCAGCCCTGCAACTTTTCCAAATTTTTCAATTTCCTTCATCAGTTTGGGTTCTGTTATTATTGGGTCTTCTAAGAAGAACACAAGGTCATCCGCGAAGGCTTGGACCTTGTATTCCTCTCCTTTTATTTTAAGCCCTCTTATGTCGCCATTTGCTCTAATTCTTCGAAGTAAATTTTCTAAAGTTAAAATAAATAGTAGTGGTGAGAGAGAGCACCCTTGCCTTACTCCTCTGCCTATTTCAAAAAAATTTGTCGTTTCTCCATTAATTAATATTAATGTTGTTAATATTATTAATATCCATTAATATTGTTTGGTATAAATAGACGCGATTAGTTCTCCAAATTTCTCACCGAATCTCATGATTTTTATTTGTTGGGTCATAAAATCCCAATTAACTCGGTCAAACGCCTTCTGTGCGTCTAGAAAGATTAGGGCTACCTGTTTTTCAGGGTGTCTTTCATAATATTCAATAACATTTATGACTGTCCTTAAATTATATTTTGTTTGCCAGCCTGGTAGAAATCCGTTTTGATCTGCATGTATTTTCTGATTCAATATTGTTTTAATTCTATTGGCCAATAGATTCATAAAAATTTTGTAATCCGAATTTAATAACGAGATTGGTCTATAATTTTTGATCTGGGTGGTATCTGCCTCTTCTTTTGGAATTAATGAGATATAAGCTTCTCTCCATGTATCTGGTATTTTTGCATCTTTTAGGGCCTCATTGTAAACATCCAGGAGGATTGGGTTCAAAATTTGACCTAAATTTTTATATAGTTCTACAGGAATCCCATCCGTTCCTGGTGTCTTATTGTTTTTCTGTCTATTAATTACCTCCTGTAGTTCCTCCTTGGTAATCTCTCTGTTTAACATCTCTCTGTCCTCTTCCGTAATTACTGGGAGTCCTTCTTCTTCCAAATATTGTTTTATTTCCCCCTTTAGTACCTCTTCTTGGCTATATAGTTCCTGGAAGTAATGAATTGCTATTTCTTTTTTCTTTTCAGAACCTTTTTGTAAGTTGCCCTGTTTGTCTTGTAATTGATATATAGTCCTTTTCTCTCTTTCTCTCCTTAACTTATACGCCAACCACCTTCCTGGCTTATTCGCTTGTTCAAAGTAATTTTGTCTTATGTATTTCAAGGAGTTAATAGTCTTTTCCTGATCGAGCAGGTTCAATTTATGTTTGGCTGCCATCCAATTAGTTTTTATTTTATCGTCTCCTGGGTGGGTACTTAATTTTTCTTCCCAATTTTTAATTTCATCTTGAGTAATCTTATATTCCCTTTCCTTTTCTTTTTTCCTTTTGCTATTATAGGCAATGGTTAACCCCCTAATATAGGCCTTTGTGGTGTCCCATAGATTCTGTAGGGATGTTTGGTCCTTATTATTGTCTTTGAAGAACCCTTCAAGTTCCTTTTCTAATCTTCCAATATAATCCTTCTCTTTTATTATTTGTGGATTCATCATCCATCTACCCCTTTTTAATATTTGCCCTTTCCATTCTATTGTTATCGGGTTATGGTCCGCCTACTCATTGATTCCAATATCTACCTCTTCAACTTCCTGGACTAAAATCTTCGAGATCCATATCATATCAATCCTTGACCAGGACTTGTGTGGGCTAGAATAATAGGTAAATTTCTGCTCTTTTGGATTCTGAAACCTCCAGATATCTATCAAGTTTAGTTCTTCTGTTAAAGTGAAAAATGTCTTAGGTAGTAAATTTCTCTTCCTTTTATTATTGTGGTTACTTTTATAGTCTTTTTTCAGGTCCGCTATTGCATTTAAATCCTCCAATAAGCAGATAAAATCAGTATTTTGTTCAATTATTTTCTCGTGAACTTTTTGAAAAAATTCTGTTTGTCCATTACTTGGTGCATATAAAACTACCAACAATACTTTTTTATTCTTAATATTTATTTCTATTAACAACATTCTTCCATCCGAATTGGCATATATAAATTTACTTTCTACTTTCTCCTTAACATACACTACTACCCCTCATTTCTTTTCCTCGGCCAATGATGTATATTCCTTTCCTAGTTTTTTGCATATCAAATACCTTTCATCTTGCTTTCTAATGTGTGTTTCTTGTATGCATACTATATCTAATTTTAGTCTGATTAGTTTCTTGAATATCTGGTGTCTTTTAATTGTTGAGTTAAGTCCATTAACATTTAGTGAGATGATTTTTACATTCGATTCCATACCTTGTCAGTGTGTATTTTCTATTGAAGTAGGAAAAACGGGACCAGGCCAAGCTCTTCAATGCAGGAAAGGTTTATTTTGCGCAGGTTCAAACAACAAAGGTACAGCAAAAATGTCTGAACCCAGAAGGGTTTACAAAAGCATACTTATATACTCTAAATTATGTGTACATATATTGGGTGTTACATTCTGACATATATGGTATTAGGAGGAACTGAAAACGCCTATCCAGACGTTAGATAATAGAGTAGGCAGAAGAAGGGTGTCACAAGGGTGGTGTAGACACTATCACATGTTATACATGACAGAAAGGGAGGAATGCAGAAGTGAACAACAGGATGCATCTGTCTGGGTCAGCATGTTCCAGGGAGATAAAAATACCTTATAATATTTCAGCAACTCCTTCCCGGCAACGAGAGGAACTTAATCCTTGACCAAAGTTTTGGGCCTATATTATCAAATATTTTGGCCTAATTCAAAGTCTAGCCCAGCTCACTCCCCCCTTTGTGACTCATCTGACATATCCAGAAGAGTCACATACTCAGGTTCTCCATCAGGTTCCTCTCGTTGCTGTAACCTTTCATAATTCCACATTGCCATCACCTGAGCAGTTGCCCTTTTTTCCACTAATAAAGAGAGGCTGTTTGAAATAGTGCAAACAAAAACAGGTAAGACACATGGAAGCAATACACATCCAGCAGCAATTAGTCCAATCAAACCTACGATAGCTTGTAGACCTGGTAGTTTAGGCCACCATCCTGAAAACATATCTTGTAGATTAAGACCTTTCCAAGTTTGTACTGGCACATGAGCTACTTTAACCATTTTATCAGTAATCTCTGCAATGACTTTACCACTTTCATCAATCTCTATACAACAGTTGGTGAGATTGAATTTTCCACAGACCCCTCCCTCCTTGGCCAATAGGTAATCTAAAGCTAGTCTATTTTGCATAATATAAGTTCGTGATTTAACACTTTCTCTGGCCAGTTGGGTAAGTCCTTTCACTGTTTCATTTGTAATGATTTCCACCACGGCTTGCAAACGAATCAACCGGTTTAGGATATATACAGGGGTACGATAGCCATACATGCCATCTTCCGCCCATGTAGCTGGTCCATACACCTGTATAATTCGTTTTGCAGGCCAATCCTCCTCTCCCCAATTGGGTTGATTTCCTCCCACTTTAACCTTTCCTATCAGGGATGTATCCACGTGTCGTCTTCGCCTGAGATGGTTTCCAACTTCATCATACACCGGGACTCCCAGAATTTGTCTAGTTTTTAAAGGGAGTAAGAAGAATCCGGGTCTAATTATTCCTAGGACACATGTTCCACACCAATTACCAGGTAGATAAGCATAAGCCATTTTTCCACAAATCCAATATAGTCCATCGGGCGCTAGCCATTCCAAAGTTTGATTATCAGGATCATTTAGGAATCCTATGCCTGTGACATTAAACAGGGCTTGTGCATCAACACTTTCCTTAGCATCGCTACCCGACCACCATTCTTTATTTTCCCACTTACCCGTACAGATGAGGTTACCCACCTCTTTGCATCCAGTAGTGGTGTTCCTTTTGAAACAAACATGGCCTACCAGATTGGTGGTTAGTGTCCAATCTCCATCTTTTCCCTTGGTGTATGACAGATTACCTTGGCGGTCCATTTCCAATACCTTAGAATAATTTAACTCCTGGGCTTCCCATGGCCATTTCTCTCCCATATTGGTACCACCACAAACAAAACAGTTAGAAACATTCAAAGTATGAGCTATATCTTCAGCCAATTTAACGAATGTATTGGTCACATATCGGGGAATCTCAGGTATATTCAGTTTTTCCATTTCCAAATAGAAGGACCAAAATAGCCCTTTAGTATCCTGTAACCTCCAAGTATGTTTTGTAACCTTCCATCTGAGCGTTACATGGGGATCTGCTCCTTTTCCATAAATCCCCAACCCTTATTCTACCACCCATGTTGTTGTAGGGGTACAAGTCAGTTTAATGGGATTACAATTATTTTTCTGACAATTACTAGCCGCTATTCCATTTTCTAATTTACACCTTTGACTGCCTCCAGGTAAACCTCCGGACCACATAGAAACACAAGACCAATATGGACAGTAACTATAAGTATCTCTCTCATAGCAACCTCTTCCTTGGTTCCAACACATGTACTTCTTTTCTAGCATGTAGCTTCTTTCCCAGTCTAGAGATCCACATGTGGCTTTTAGACAATTTCGATTAATAGCCAAACATGCATCAAATGTCAATTCTACCTGCTTATTTAGAGATCGAAATTCAGTTTTGTTTAACAATTCTTCTCTCCCGCATTCAGTTGTGTATATTGCCATTTCATATGTTACTATTAATTTAGCCTCAGCAGGGTTATAGCATTGAACCTTACCATTTAATATGCACATGTGATATATAGTGACATTTACTTGGCAAGTTGACGGTGTATATGCCAAACATCCATCAGGCCTACTAGTGTGGTAAATCAAAGTATTAGATATTAGAGTACCTTGAATGGTAGTTTGTATGCAGGGCCCACACTCCTTATTATCATTCACCTTTGGTGTATATGTGAGCCTAGTAGACCTTGTTGGGGGGCGTGGGGAAACCATAGCAATCAGCTGGATTAATGGCTTTTCAGTAAGGGGAGCAGGCAGCAATGAGGTTGTAGCTGTTCGAGTAACACGTTTTCTATAGCAAAGTACCCCTTCAGTTCCATTACACCTATGAACGATTGAGGGGCGTAAGGTGCCAAATTGACATGTGGTCAAATCGAATTGTGTACAGGATGTGGGTACATAACTTCTCATGTGAATGGCCTGACCATTTTTACTTAGACAGGGCACACAAGGCCCCCGGCCAACTGCATCTCTCGTCCTTCGTACTTTTCCTTTACTCCGTTTGGTAGCCCCATATTCAATAGGTGATATTTGCAATATACAAGTCCCCTACCATCCGGGTCTTAACTGGGCAGGAGAAGTAACACGTTCCCAACCCCAAAACCGAGGCGTCCCACAGTTCAGTAGGGAAGCAGTCCCCCCTTTTGGCGGGGTGTCACTACAAATCCCTTTTCTTAAAACATAACCAACATATTGACACACCTTGGGATTAGAATAACCTCGAGTTCAGCAGGCAATCATAGCTATTTGATCAAACATTCGGGGGGTCTTACAGGGATGAGGCAAAATTCCATTCCAGCAATCAGGAGTAAACAAGATGGGTGGCAGACCATCACAAGTACCAGACCCAATATCATAGGCTTGGACTACGCGTGGCTGCTCCTCTGGCTTACTCCATTGTCCTAAATTGCTAACACATACTAGATTACCTTGCACACTCATAAACAGCAAACTTACCCACCAACACTTAAAACCATATTTTCCTGGCATACCTATCAGCTCTGAGCTCTCTTCGAGCTTCACGTTGGGCGTCTCGCAATGCAGTCCGGACGGTGGGACAGGATTTCAAAGTGTAGTAGGAAGGTTGTCCTGCACGTACTACCAAATAATGTTGTAATGTATCTTCTATGATTTTCACATCACATTCTATCACACAGTGAGTATGTATAACACAATCAATACAATGAGCACAGCAACAACATCCACGCTTACATTTGCAAAACCAACACATGTAAACTATGAAAGCAGATTAGTAAAAGGGGTAGAAAGGGGGATTAGTCTAAACCTATCTTTTCCTTTCTTCTCCCGTGCGTAGAAAGTCAGCTTCTGGTGTGACTTAGCAAGGGTTAATTCTTTCAGCAACAAATTCTTGCCACGTAATCAATTGTTGATGACTAGGACCTGGTGGAGGTATAGAGTGAGGTGGCTGTGGCCAAGTAATTGAAATATTATTATGTTTAGGAAATCCACAAAACGTAGCTCGATACTGGTAGAATAAAATCACAGCTAGAGATGCTAAAACTACAATCCAGAGTCCCCAAATCCACGTTTCCCACATTAGTTCATACCGATCTTCAACCGTGCGTTGAGAACCAGCCTCTGGAGTGGTTCAGCAGGGTATATCTTCACTCTTCTTTACCGATGCCTGGTTATTATTTTCTTAGCATTAGCCTGTTTACATAACACATATTTTTAGTTGCGTTTAAAAGTTAGTTTGGTTGGGTTGTTTTGGTCCATGGACACCTTCCACCCTTGGTCAGCTGCCGCTTTAACACGTGTCCAGTGGATCCATGACTTGGATTCTGCAATCTTGATAGCAAGTGGGGAAGACATTATAACAGTAAATGGCCCTTTCCATCGTCCTTCTAGCTGTTCTTTTTTCCAATGTTTCACCCAAACTTTATCTCCAGGTTTGAAGGAATGGCAGCAAGTTACTAATCTCAGGGGCACTTGCTCCATTACATAGTTTTTCAGCTTTTCAACCTGCTTACTCAGTTCTTGCACCATATCCATAGTCCAAACATCCCCCTTATGAGTTAAATCAGGCCAACCTGTCAAATTTCTCCTAAGGAGATTTGGAGGGCGACCAAACATCAACTCATAAAGTGACAGTTTATGCTGTCCTCAAGGAGAGCTACAGATAGCATACAGGGCTAACGGAAGAGCATCAGGCCACTTCAAATGACTTTCTGTACAGATTTTTGTTATTATTTCTTTTAGGGTCCTGTTCATTCGTTCTATCGGGGTTTTACTCTCTGGGTGGAACGCACTGTGGAACCTCCACTTTATGCCCACTGCCTTGGTCACAGCCTGGTTAATCTGGTGGACAAATTCGGGGCCATTATCTGATGATATGTTACTAGGAATCCCAAACCTGGGGATTATTTCTTTTAATAATACTCTTGCCACTTCTCTGGCTTGTTTTGTTTTTGTGGGAAAAGCTTCTGGCCATCCAGTATACATGTCCACCATAACCAACAAAGCCTTGAACAAGCCACTTCTGGGCATATCAGTTAAGTCAATCATGACGTAATCCATTGGAATGTATGCACGGGGTATTGCTCCAGGGGGCAGCGTTGGTCCTTGCCTGGGATTGACTTTTGCACAAGTGACACATTTCGCTACCACCCCGGCAGCAATGCCAGCTATCCCATTAATGTAGTAATCCCTTTTTAATGCAGCCTCTAGCACCGTCTTACCCATGTGAGTTGTCTCATGGGCCAGTTGGGCTAATGTCCAAGCTGCAGTTGCCGGTACAAAAACCCTATCATCTGGTAAAACATACCATCCATCCTTCACTCTTGCTTTCAGATCAGTCACAGCTTTCACACTTTCCTGCTGCGTATAAGTGGGCTTAACTTCAGGAGGTATCACCCCTATATCCATACTTACGCACACAGATAAATCAGGGGTCGGTTCTATTCGCTTAGCTGCCTCTCGTGCTTCCAAATCCGCTGCTCTATTTCCCAATGCTACTCTATCATCCCCTCTTTGATGACCTTTACAATGCATCACTGCTATTCTCTTAGGCTTTTGTACAGCATCCAGTAACCTGCTTATCAAATGTCCATGCAAGATATATTTTCCGGCTGAATCCCTAAACCCCCTTTCTTTATACACAGCCCCATGCGCATGTAACGTTAGAAAAGCATACTTACTATCTGTCCATACATTCAAGGTCTCACCTTTAGCTCTCTCTAATGCTCTGATTAATGCCCACAATTCTGCCACCTGTGCACTGTGTCCTGCCCCAAGGGGACAACTTTCCACCACCTTTTCATCATCTACTATAGCATACCCAGCCACTCGCTTACCATCTATCATGTAACTAGATCCATCTGTATATCAATTCAATTCAGCGTTAGGCAAGGGTACATCTGTCAAGTCAGGGCGGCTTGAATATACTTTATCAAGTACGTGTAAACAATTATGCACTGGTTCTGACTCAGTTGGTAACAATGTAGCAGGATTCAGTCTATTTGAGACTATCAAGAGTACTTGCGGATTCTCAATCATAATGGCTTGGTATTTTGCTAATCTCTGGCCACTGATCCACAAATTTCCCTTAGCATCTAAAACAGACTGTACCGCATGTGGGGAATGTACATTAATAGGACAAGAGAAGGTGAGTTTATTACAGTCTTGAAGCAATTCAGCAATCGCAGCCAGTACTTTTAGACAACGAGGCCAACCCTTTGCCACTCCATCCAGCTGTTTGGAAAGATAGGCCACTGGCTGTTGCCAACTCCCCAGAGGTTTTTATTTATTTATTTATTTATTTATTTATATTAAATTTATAGACCGCCCTTCTCCCTGAGGACTCAGGGCGGTGTACAGCCAGAATTAAAGAACACATAATATAAACAATAAGAACAATTAAAAATAGAATAATAAATTTCGGCTCAAATTAAAAATACCAATCCCCATAAAATTTAAAATTTAAAATTTAAAATACTGCTTAAGCCAGCCCGGCTTGTTTGAAGAGGTAAGTTTTCAGGGCATGATGGAAGGCACTGAGGTCTGGGATTTTCCTTATCTTGGGGGGTAACTGATTCCAGAGGGTAGGTGCCCCCACAGAGAAGGCTCTCCCCCTGGGGGTCGCCAGCCTACATTGTTTGGCTGACGGCACCCCGAGGACGCCCTCTCTGTGGGAGCGCACGGGTCGATGGGAGGTCGTCTGTGGCAGTAGACGGTCCCATAGATAACTAGGTCCTATGCCATGGAGTGCTTTAAAGGTGATAACCAACACCTTGAAACGCACCCGGAAGACCACTGGGAGCCAGTGCAGCTCGCGCAGGAGTGGTGTTACATGGGAGCACCACGTTTCTCCCATCACTACTCGCGCGGCCGCATTCTGGACCAGTTGGAGCCTCCAGGTGCCCCTCAAGGGGAGCCCCATGTAGAGAGCATTACAGTAATCAAGGCAAGAGGTGACAAGGGCGTGAGTGACTGTGCACAGGGAATCCCGATCAAGAAAGGGCCGCAACTGGCGAATCAGGCGAACCTGACAGAAAGTCCCCCTGGTGACAGCCGTCAGATGGTCCTCTAAGGACAGCTGCCTATCCAGGAGGACTCCCAGATTGCGAGCCCTTTCTGTGGGGGCCAAAGACTCGCCCCCAATAGTCAGCGATGGAGTCAACTGACTATATCAGGATGCCGGGAGCCACAGCCACTCAGTCTTGGAGGGGTTGAGCCTGAGCCTGTTCCTCCCCATCCAGGTCCGCACAGCCTCCAGGCACTGGGACATCACTTCAAGGGCATCGTTGGGGTGGTCTGGGTTGGAGATGTACAGCTGAGTGTCATCAGCGTACTGATGGTATCTCACCCCAAAACCACGGATGATCTCACCCAGCGGCTTCACATAAATGTTGAACAGAAGGGGCGAGAGGACCGATCCCTGCGACACTCCACAGATGAGAGGCCTCGAGGTCGACCTCTGCCCCCCTGTCAACACATACTGCGACCGGTCGGAGAGAAAGGAGGAAAACCACCGCAACACGGTGCCTCCCACCCCCAGCTCTTCCAACCGGTGCAGCATGATACCATGGTAGATGGTATCAAAAGCCGCTGAGAGATCTAACAGGACCAGAACAGAGGAGCAACCTCTGTCCCGAGCCCTCCAGAGATCATCAACCAACGCGACCAATTTGTTAATACCCCCAGGGCAATGTTCCTATTAGTATCCACATACAAATTGAACGGCTTTTGTAAATTAGGCAAGGCTAAGGCCGGAGCTTGGGTTAGTGCTTCCTTAATATCCCGAAATGCCTTCTTTTGCTCACCTCCCCATTCGAGGGGTTCCATGTTAGCCCCTTTAGTTGCAGCATACAAGGGAGCTGCCATCAGTGCAAAATTAGGTATCCAAATCCAACAAAAACCTGCCAATCCCAAAAAGCTCCTCAATTGCCTCTTCGTTTTGGGCTCAGCCAAAGACAAAATCACTTGCTTCCGCTCAGGCGCTAATGCTCGGCACCCTTGTTCTACATCATAGCCTAGATATCTGACACGCTTTCGCACTAACTGAGCTTTCTTCCGGGATACTCTGTATCCACATTCTAATAACAAATCCAACAAGGCTTTGGTGTTCTCCCAACAAGTATCTTCTGTCCTTCCTGTGACCAACACATCATCAACATATTGCAGCAAAGTATCACCACGCTGACAAGGAACATAATACTGCAAATCTTTAGCTAAGGCAGTTCCAAACAAAGTAGGGGAATTCTTAAATCCTTGAGGAAGCCTAGTCCAGGTATATTGAGACTTAGTTCCAGTATCAGGATGCTCCCATTCAAATGCAAATAAAGGTTGGCTGACAATATGGATGGGAATTGTGAAAAAGGCATCTTTTAAGTCAATAACTGAAAACCATGCAGCCTGAGGTGGGATTAAACTAAGAAGAGTATAGGGGTTCGACACAGAAGGGTGCAGGGTCACTGTCAGTGCGTTTATGGGTCTTAAATCCTGCACCGGGCAGTAAGACCCATCAGCCTTTTTTATCGGGATATTCCATGGGGATTGAATCAGCACCAAGACTCCTGCCGCTAAGTATCTCTGGATGCTTTCATATACTGCACCGATTGCTTCCCGGGAAATGGGTCTCTGTCCTATGCGGATAGGGATAGCACCCGGCTTCATCTCCACCACTACTGGTGGATGATGGGCTGCAAATCCTGGAGGATTATCCTCAGCCCACAATCCAGGCACTGCAAACTGAGTCCACTTCCTTTCCTGACTATCATCAACTTGTCTTCCTACCATCAATCTCCATGTTTCCTCCGGTGAGTGTCTCACAGTCACCCTCTGTCTGCCCTCATCAAAAGAAATTGTTGCCCCTAACTTGCTAAGTAAATCCCTACCTAGCAATGGAATTGGACATTCAGGGATGTACAAAAACTCATGCTGGATCTTTATTCCTTTAAAATCACAAGAGACAGGTTTCAAAATATTATGCCCCAAAACCTGTCCCGATACCCCCTGGACCTGGATAGTATATGGTCCAGGTGCGGATATCGGCTTATTTACAACTTATCTTCCAGCTCCGGTATCCACTAAAAAAGTTGTCTGGTGACCCCCAACATCCACAGTAACCAATGGCTCGGATGGGGCCTCC